>QVOA01002513.1:0-62487 GCA_014825685.1 Pseudomyrmex cubaensis
CCTTGCAATACTCCACATAGTCATCTATCGATCCTATAAATTTCGTTCAAATCGATTGTTCCAACGTCGCGACCTCTCCTTGTGAGTGGTTTTCTCCCTGGCTCAAGTGAGTCGAAAATCATTTTGTCATTTTGCACATGCGTCACTATATGGCAGCAAATATACGAATGGGAAATCAGCACGAGTGAAGAAACTTTGAGATTTAATGAGATTAGAGACGTTTGAATGTATGTTTTGTTGAAATTTCTTTCTTACTTATGAAGCGCGAATAGATTGCGACTTTAGGACGAAAAATACAACGTGCCACAAGGAGAGAATGATAATTATATAATTTTATTGTAAATTATGCGTTTTTTTTTACTTTTTCAGTCCTCCGAAAAACTTATACGCAAAATATCATCTTATAATATAACAACATACATCAAGAATTAAGTAATAATGGCGTTAAGTGTGCTTTTGCAATGGATATACAAATAACTTTTTGCACAACATAAACCTGAATCCCTTAATAAAAAATAAACCAGAGTAAAATACAGATATCAAATTACAAATATCTTAAGATAATTATGTATAGCACAAAAACCTTTCAATTTACTCTGAAACAGTAAATATCTCATTTCTACAACGTACATAAGTTTCTGTTGCGTCAAAAGATTCTCTTAGTTTAGGTCTCTGTTGTGTACACTATTAAGTTATTTTATTAAAATGAAATAAAAACACATATTATTTAATATATATTATCATACATATATTGTATAAATTATATCTATAGTATAGAAGTTTCTTGTAAAATACTATATTCAAATCTCTCAAAACACATTAATAATAATAATAGATTTTCTGCGAAGACAACTCGAGCACTTATTTCAAAACTTGTGCCGCTGTATCTAAATTACTTGATTAGATACGTATGAATATTTTCCAAGTGTTCCACACAATTGGACGTAACATACCCATAATAATAAATTCCATACACTTCTCTATAATTTATTAGTACAGAGAGAGAGATAATAAATACAAAAAAGTTGGTAATGGTATACATGTATGTTTCTGTACTAAAATTGTATTGCCTTGAACTTCTATTTGCCTATATTATCTTGTAATTTTGCGCGTGTCTGATGATTCTCTTCCATAAAAACTCTCGTAACATATATAATCAAAACTATTGATTATCTTATAACAATCTCAATTATGTTATTTTTTGACGTTTCGGAACTTTGTTTTATTTACTTAGGCGATGGGACATGTTTAATAATTGCATCTCGGTTTTAATAATAGTCGTAGCTAGGAGTAGAAAATTCGCGCATCTCTTATCTCTTACTCTCGATTTAACAAAGGACGGAAACGGGGAAAAATGTCAATTGGAATGTACGTGTGTTAACAAATCTCAAATTATTACAATATGTAACAGAGATGCAAATTATAAAATAGTCTCACAAAAAATGCACCTGATGTTTTATCTGAATTGTTTGCAATGCGCTCTACAGCATAAATTATTTAAGGTTGTACGTGTGTGCGTGTATATTTAATATTCCTACTCGTTAACAAAAAATCCCCTCCCTTCCTATGTGAAGTCAATATTTTATATCTACTAATTTTAGTATGTAGAAGAGTGATACAAGATTGTACATTATTATCACTCACTTCTAATATTGTCCATTGAAAAAAAAAGAAAAAAAAATAACAAGATAACAAGTTAACATATAATACCGTATAAATACTTGAAAAAAAAGTAGAAGACACTTGAGGATGATGCTGTAAAACGTTTGCGTCTTCGTGGAATATACTTCCTAATTCTTTCAATCAAAACAAAGTGATTGCAAGAAAATGGAAAACACGGTAATAAACATTAATCTGCACAGATATTCTGTACAGAATAGCGATATCTTCCTGAAATAAAATTATAAACGAAGATGGGTTATAGTTGGTGAATATTCCCGTCTATAGGATTCTTCAAGTTCGATATTCAAGTCTCATCGCTATTCACGTTTGCTCATATTATCTTGAATTACTTGTTCGTGTAAACTGTAAATCTATAAGGAAATCTTTTTTTTTATTTTGTATACTCCGACACTTAGTCAGTGAGCGTATGTTTCTTATGGCAATTCTAGTCAATTAAAAAAGTGCAAACAAAGGCAGTGGCGATTATGAGTTCAGGCCTTGACGCTTCTCTTCTTCAAGCATCGCATCAAGTTCATCTGTGAGATTGGCAAGCATATTTCCAATATCGTTCAAAACATCCGCAGGTTCGCTACCACTGGAATGATGATTAACTACTTGACCGATATTGCCGCTGTTCGGTCCGCTTGGTATATATTCTTGTGCTCGGCCAGCCCTTTGCTTTATCGTACCAGCGTTCTCATTGGCAAATGGCAGCGAGTCTGATTCTGTACTGGAACTCGACTGTAAAACAACAAAATATGTTAGAGAGCCTTTATAACTGCAATCAAGCTACAAAGTTTTTCGAGATTTAACCTTACCTTAAAGCTAGCATCCGATCCGTTGCGATGCTGCAGAGCGAGAGAGGCGATTAGCTCGTGTTCCTCATTGACATTAACACTGACGCTACCCCATGAGCGCGACATCGAAGAAGGCGGTCGATTAAGTTGCGGAGGTGTGGAAGGCGCCGGAGTAGGCGCCGGCGGAGGTGGCGATGGATGATGAAGCAAATGATGATGATGATGATGATGAATATGATGATCGTCGCACGTAGCAGTTGGCACTGGTCCGCTACAGTCGATCACGACTTCGCCGACAGCTGAACTGTTAATTCCTACTACGGAAGAACTAGTTGCATCTCTGGAACTCTGCCGTCTCGGTGGCGATGGAGGACATCGTTTCGGAAGATGTGGACTACTCTCATGTCCGTAAGTTAATTGATATTTGTTATCGAAGTCTCTTGGCAAGGATTTGTATTGCCCGGGTGTCGCGGTGACCTAACATCATATTAAATAAGCCATTAAAAAACCATTCTTGAATAAACTCAGGTGTCAAATAAAAGAAATCTTTCGCCTATCTCACATCTAATATACACATAAAGCATTGTGTAAAACAATAAAATTAATTACCTTAGCTACAGGCCGCGGACGAACGAGGCAATGTCTTGGTCGTGGAAGAGTACCGCCACCGGCATCTACAGCAGAAGCATCATTTGTGGGTGTAAGATCACCATCTTCAAAACTGCGTGGACGCCAATCAAGAGGTTGCGGGTGCGATGTTGGAGCCGGTGACGGGGGATAACCGAGAGGTGCATCCTCTAAGCTCTCCAATGATTTTCCTCGAGAACTAGAACGACCGACTGTATTGTAATCAGCTGGAAGTGCGGCGTACATACTTCTCCAAGTAGCACCAGAAGTATCTCTTTGAAAAGATCTGAGTACAGGCGAGGAACAATCCTCGTCGGGTGATGGCAAATCAGGTCCACCTCGTTGAATAACAACATCCTGTAAGTTAATTATTTATCGATAATATATCGTCGTGCGATTGCGCTATTTTTTATGTGTATTTTCATTATTAGCAATATATCAGGAAATCACACTATTTAGAAAATTTAATTAAACTGAAAGAAAAATAGGTGTATGTATATTACCTGCGTATGTCCAGGATGTGGCGGCAAACGTGCAAGATCAAGCGGCTGTATACGCTTGCCAGCACGAATATCCTTCACTCTTTTAATTGCCAATAATAATTTCTTTTGATGTCCTAGGCGTACAATACCAATATCTTCCAGATCCTCCCAAGTAAGAGTCGTTACATCCTCGACAGAACGCATACCCTGTTGATGAAGAGCGCCGAGATATTCTTCGAGCCTAAGAAGCCTCAGCCATTCTTCCAGTGATCCGGGCACATGTTCAGGTAACCCGTCGCCTATATTTAAGTTGTCTATCTCTGCCTTTAATCGTTTTCTGTGATTGGGTTTTTTAATACCTGTAATATAAATGTGTAAGATAGTGTATAAATTTTTTATAAAATATTTCTTACTTTACTCGGCAATAATGACTAAACGATGTGGTGTTATCATATATATATACGATATATGTCTGTGTGTGTGTATGCATGAGAGATTTTACTCGACTTACCTATAGCCGTGAGATCTTCCGGTGTCATGCGCGTTATAGTAGCAAGGTCATAACCCGCGGAAGCAAACAAGGGAAAGTACTCTTCAAATTGGAGCTCGGTTAACCAAGCGTGAACGACGTCAAGATCTGTTGGTCGGTCAGGATGACTTCCGAGGGAACTAATAGAGCATCTCGGAGATGAGGCAAGAGCACCAGGTCCTCGTGGACCTAAGTGATATCCAGATGCTCTTCCGGAATCTAACGATGCTGTAGAATGTCTGGAACCGGAACCTGATCCCGAACTACCAGGACTATCTCTGCCTGGACTTTGAGTCATATCAATACCTAAGAAAGTCACGTAAAACGTCACACATCTACTAAATTTATTTTTAATGTTTTTAAATTAACGTAATTCTTCACTGACTACATGATTACTACATGTCTTAATTTACTATTTTTGTATAATTAAAAATTGTTTTTTTACGAACTCTTAGACATTATATGTGTTGTGATTCTCAAAAATTACTGTAGAAAACAAATACGTGAGAAGAAGATAAAACAATATAAAAGAAAAAACTTTTATAAAGGAGAGTGCGCAGAAAAATTGTATTTTAAATTTGTTTCGATTACGTTAGTGTTGTTCGTTGATTGACGTTCGTTGATTAAAACTGTTTCCTGTTTGATAAAAATTGTTTCTTGTATTTTCCGCGATAAAAACTCATCTAGTATATTTCACGATATGTTTAACTCGCACCTTGATCCTCGGCATGGGCGTACTTGCCGACAACGGGTGGAAAGGCAAAGCCAGGATGGGTAAAAATAGGTCCCGGACTTTTTCCAGATGGTATCCCATAGGAACCATCGTCCGTCGTACCTCCGGGTCCACTTCCAGAGAGGAAACAGCTATCCTCGCTGCTAGCATATCCAGCTGAGCCAAAAGAAGAACCAGAGTGTCGAAACACGTCCGGTACAGCCGGCGGTGCTACTTTCTTTGCTTGGGTCACGGCTTTGGATGGCCGGCTCATACCGCCAACTGTAACATAAATGTAACATAAACTTTCATTAAGTAAATTTTATTATAGTTTGCGCCCATGTATAATAGCAACAAATCGCTCGCACTAAACTAGAAACATTGTAAGTTTCGATTTGAAAGGAAAAGGGAAAAGAGAGATAAAGAAAAATTGGAAAAGACAAAAAAAGAGGAAAGAAAGAATACTAAAATAGATGTGTTATTCGTTGCGTTTTTTTTCTTTTGAGAAAAAAATCCTCATGTAGCATATGACGTTCGTTCGTTTGGCTGCTTATCTTTAACGTACGTGCGTCGAAGATAAATCGAGAATAGAGAAAATACATACAAGATGTGTCTAACAACAAAAATATTAGAAAGTATATTGTAAAACAATTGCTTTTTTAATCAATTTTATAAAATCACAGAATTTTTTATCACGCGCGACAATAAAACATAAGAACAAGTTTATTGTTCATAATTTCTTTTTTTCTAAAATTAAATTTCACTCAGCTTTAATTAAAAACAGAAAAATCACTTCCTAAGAACAACTTGAGAGAATATCTTGCTATATTTTCTTTCTTATCGAGTTCTTTCGCGATGCACATTGGGGCACGTGCCAGAACGCTGACGACGAAAGTGTCGCAGTTTACAATGCGCTTACTGTGTTAAGGCTACATTTGGCGACAAACAGACACGCGCGCGCGTATATTGAGTTAAATGTTGAAAGTAGCAAAATGTTTCGCAGACTGATGACGTTAATTTAACGTTTAAATGTTCATGAAACGAACTGTCACTCAACATTCTCTACGAAGTGACATGCATTAAAGAAACATTTAAATTTATATGAGTTTATCTTCCAAAAATAACTCCAATTTCTTATATATATATATATCTATATAATTAGTAGAATTTAAAACATTATTCATATTTAATATATTTCATTATTCATATTTCATATGTAACATATACTTGATATTATTATATGTATTTAATGTGTGAAAATTAGAAATTTTTAATAGCTATTTATTTAAACGTAACGTTTCGATCCTGGATTCGGATCATCTTCAGACAAAGCGTGTACAAACCAAAATAGTAACTAATAATAAAATGCAAGTAAAAAATAAAATAAAAAATTAAAGATTACAAAAAACAACAAATTACAATAACTTACAATCCTGTTAAATCGTTAAATGTCAAAAGACTTTCACTCGTCGAACGCAGCCCAAAAATAGTAAAATAAGTAGTATAAAAATAGTAAGTAGTATAATAAGTACTATAAAAATGACTGTCACTCTCCGATGCCGAAAGTCAAATGCTCACAAACGGTATAATAAATTTAAACAGAACACAGTACGCACATACAAAGACATCTGCTCACGAAATTAAAAACCGATTATCTAAAACTAAATTTTCTTAAACCGAGCGATAAGAGGCAAATATGTCTTGTCAAGCAAATCAGTGTCGCTCTGTAAATTAAGACCCATTGGTTGTTTTTTAATATAAAGCATCTCAGATATTAAACGCTTTGAGCAAGAGTGTTCTTCATCTAACACGGAAACATTTTCCCACTCGAAATCCACGATTATATTCTAAACGGTGGTCAGTAATCACCGAGTGTTGTGACGAGTCCCGACAAATGTGCTTCTTATATTCTCGTTTCCTTTCTATTTGATATATGTATTTTATATAATTAGAAGAGAAAAATATTTTAATAGCACGTTGTGAGCAGCGTACAACGTTAACTTTGTCGTGTCATTTACAGTGAAAAGAAGATTTTTCATTTTTTTCTTCACTAGATCTTGTACAAATGTGCGATCTTCCGCACACTTACGTTGTAAGAGATTTTTCCAACTGCCATAAATCGTCTTGATGCACTTGCTCAAAGGCGTGCTCGGCAGCGTTGTTATGCGTGAATACAAATTGCCTTCGGAGCAACTTCTAAAAAGACTCTGCTTAATAGCTTGCGCGTCAACAGCAGTCATTTCTTGCGGACGCAATTCTCTTATCGGATACTTGATACATTCGCGAGGAAGCCAGGCTTCCACGGCGGGGTCGCGGAAACTCATGTAGGTGGACGATTTCTTCGAGGATTTTTGCAGAAATCGCTTTCCAGGCGGCAAAGGCGGAGGACCCAGACAATTCGTCACAGCAATAATCGCCATTTACACTGTGTATTAATTTACAACGGAGATACAACTTGTTACAGATTCGCGAAAAAATATTCGACCATTTAGAATTTAGTTGGACAAAACGATTAGAAAATACTCAGTAGTCACACTTATATGGAGTGAAAGACTTTAAACAGACACACACTGGTGGAATTAAAACACTTTAAAAAAAAAAAAAAAAAGATATTGAACAACGTCGGAAGAGAGAGGTTTAGATGACGTGAGAGACGGCAAAATTATATATTTGTTAAATTCGATGGATTCAACACTATCTCGTCGACAATATTGCAGAAGAAAAGCACAATTGACAGACACGACTGTCACGGAAAGTACATGGCTTATAGGTAGACGCAAGCGCAGTTAGTAGTGGCTAACGCAAAGGGGCGAGGTCGAAGGTGGGTGAACGGGTTCTCCAAGCCGGCGTGGGCCGTCGCGTAGATAGTTTTTCAAAAGCGCACCATGTGAATCAACTCGACATATGGAAATATTAAGAGAACGAGGAGGAGAGACGCAGAGGGAACAAAATTATTGCGTTTTTTATTCATCAAACCTACGATCTATCAACTAGCAAGTTTTGTTATTTTACAAAACTTTTTCCCTGACTATTTGACGTATGTCGGTGCGATATATGCAATGAGAATAAAGTCATGGTTTACGTTAATGGTTTTTTTAGTAGTTTTTTTGGTATGATGTTATGTATGTCACACATACACAACACACATTTATCTACTATCATGCACTAAAATGCTCGAACTCGAGCAAATATTGAACAGCATATGAACGTTACAATCAAGCAAATAACAAACTAGCAAACAGATGTAGTAATACATGCAGAAATATAACTTTCAAAAGAAACAAGATATAAGAAAGAAATTTGAATTGTTGAGCAAACCATTTGTCTGATGGTGGAAAAAAATCTTTCCTCTCTTAAGAACGAAACGAAGAAGAATAGAAAGCGTATCATCTCGAAAGTAATCGTAGAATTTTTGTATCGCGATCTGTTGTTGCATTATGCTGTGCCGTCTTCCTTTTAAGTCTCGCTCACCCGTTTCTATATCGCGCTGCAAACGAGCTCTCGCTCGTTTTCCACTTTTGACTCTTTCATATTCTCTCTTTTTCTGTTTTATCTAACTTGTAAATACTTTGTCATCAAGTGTGTGCTAAATTAGTGCGATAATTTTTTTTGTACATTATTATCTCTATCTGTTAGTAGCATAAAATCAACATTATTATAATTGTTTTCTTCTCTGTTTAAAACTGCTTGGCAGCTGTTTTTATTGTCGCGTACAACTACTATTTTATAAAGTTTCAGATATTTATAACGGTTCTGAAGCATTATTTCAGTTCTGACAAGTGATAGCAAGTTGAATTAAAAAATCATTATTTTTTACATATTTTAGACTAAAGTTTTTGTATTTATTTTTTTTTTTTTTGTTTCTTTTTTTTGTAATAAATAGTTTTGTAATATAAAGTACATCACAATATGAAAAAAACCATTATTTTGATTTTTACAAATAAAAAGAATATACTATCGCGTTAAAATGTTTTGGAGCACGTTTAAAATTATATAAGTTTTAATTAAAAAAAAGATTTTTAGCTGTCAGATTTCTCTATTTTGTTCAATGAACAAAATATACAAACATATATTTTACATTTTTCACTGATTTTGAAGGATAAAATATTTCTGATAGGATCTAATAAAAATTTCAGATTTCAAATACGTTTAATTTGCCATGACAATTATTTGCAGAAAAAAGTTTAACTGGAAATTCTTTGGGCTTGCAGAAAATTGCGGGTAAAATAGAAATTATTTATATTTCATATTTGGCAGTTTGTTGTAAGTTGTAACACATATCTTTAACGGTATTTAAAATTTTTTTATAAAAAATATTAATATTTATGCGAGATACGCGTGACTCTTTGTTTACGATTCTGTCACACATTTTGATTTGACCCGCGCATTCCCGCTCACGTGCGCGCACATAATTAATTCACCATCGATGAAAACCACCAGTCTGGCGGTAAATTTTATTGTGTACCACTTTTGCCAAGTTTAAATAGCGTAACATCATAAAAAATGTATGTAGAACTTTATTGAGTTAAAAAACAAAAAAAAAATTACCACTGCTATGTAAAAGATATATGCAGTAAGAACACAGTTTCAGGAATGATGAATATCTAAAGGAATACAAGTTAAAAATTTAAGCAATGTAAACAACGTCAGAAACATTATTTCCAAAACTCGCTTGTGATTCGCTTGCTTTGCTCAAGTCTTACAGTTTTAATTTTTGTTTTTTTACATGTGTCTCCGGTCTCTAAGAGTGAAGGAAATAAAAACAGATAAAAATATGCAGTAACCTGGCCCGATGCAATTTGCATAATGCATCGGGGTGGACGATCGCCGAAGTGGATCCTCGTCAAGGACGGGCAGAAACGGGTTGCCTCGCTCTGCAATTATGATCGATAACTCTCGATCGTTTTATTTTACGGATTTCTACTTTTTATTTTGTTTTGTATCCGGGGTTTGTTTCGACAACACGAAAAAAAATACTATTACTATTGTCAAAGTGATGTCTTCAATTTATATGTTCGTTTATACGTACATTCCGATTTCAGTCAAATTGAACTTTTATACCTTAGAGATACGAGTTAATTTTTTTTATTTATATCAAGTACCATAATGTTTTATGCGTTAAACTAAAACCGACATTATTGTTACAACTTGCATATGTAAACAAATACCAATATTTTCTAATGCAAAATCCTGCTTTGTAATCTATTTTTTTTTTTATTGTTGTGCAAAACATTAATGATAAGACATGTGAAATCTATTTTATCGTTCTTGATAACGAAAATTTGTGGTGTTACAACTCGAACACATATCTCTTTACGCACGACAAGATAACACTGAAAGCCAAATCGATAATCAAGTGACACGATACGTAATTATGAATCGGGATATTATCGATAAAATTCACTATGCGGAAAAGTATGTCAACAGGAATATCGTCATGTTTATAAAAAAAAAAAAAAAAAACCTAACACGAAGCATTACGTGTGTATACGTGTAGACTCTTACAACCAATTTTTTCACTTCTAGATAAGTTTTCGATAACTTTATTTAAAAGATATCTCCCAAAATTGGTTCTCCTTATTGATTCTCAGAGGAATTTATCTAGAGAATAGCTATCGAGAGATGTGAAGAAATCGGTCGTTAGAGTTTAAAGCAAAACTGTTAGTCTGTATATAAAAGAAAAATGTGACATTTGTTTAATCTTACGAGCATGTCGACAGGAATGTTGTGAACAGTTTCGTTCGATAGCACGAAACTCGAAAACGCGCGATTGGCGAACGAAGTTTTAACGCAGTTTTACTTGTTCCGTATGAGATAAGTTTTCACGAATCGAGCACGTGTGAACCGTGTCAGCATACATAAAAAATGTCTTTATCAAGTACGTCTGAGATTTTATGTATATTAGATTCAAATGAAATAGAACTTTGTATATAATAACTGAAACAAGAAGAAATAGTGTACTCTTAAAAGGCAACAAGCTGTTATGAAGTCGAAGTAACAAACACAAAAATGACTAAACCTAAATAATAACAAAGAAAATAATACATGCGAGCAAGCAAGCAGTAATGTATAAAAACAATAATATAATAAAAGAGAATACACAAATACATTAATATCTAATATTGAATTGGTAGAGCATCAAATACTTTTGATTCAGCTAATTATAAAATTCATGTAAAACAACGTGTACATTTGAAATGCGATAAAAAGAAAATTTGTTATAAAAATTTGTGCTAATTAAGAGCAAAAATTTACATAGCAGCAGCAGTAGCAGCAGCAGTCTACACACACATTATCCATCTATCCACCCTTTAACATACACATATATACATACATATGTATATACAACGTGTATAAATATATATACATATACACGTTGACGAGAAAGAGAGAGAGAGAGATCGGACGGCTTACCGCTGATGCGTCTCATGGCGGCTCACGACGCGGCTCGCGGACGGTGAGCAGCTCGCTGTACCGTCGTTGTAATGTGGATGGTAGATCTTTTCGTGCGACGTAAACACCATACCACACGAATCAAGCATCGGTAATCATCTACGTCGTGCACACGTTGAATCTGCGAAGCGAAACGCTCGCGCCATTGCTCGCGCGAATGCCACTCTTCGGTCGAAAGCGGCTGTGTTCCAACGACTCTCGCGATTGATAAGCACGACAAGCGTGTTGAGATTCACACGTTGCGTTCAACGCAGATCCACATCGCGCACACAAAACAACATAAAGCCCGCAACGAATGTTCGGACAACTCGTGCATAATCTAATGTTATAAAATGGGGATATAAAACGGTACAAGACGAAGAGCAACTACTTGAGCAGACATGCGACACTGCAAACTGCAATCGCTTCTCGCACAACGCCGATTAATGTTCGCAATCGCCGCCAGGGTGCACGAGCTATCGGTAACACTTGGATTTAGAAGACTAGACGCGTGCAGTGTGCGCTAAAGATTAAAACACTTAAATAAATATATATTTCCATTTATATATATTTATATATGTATATACACACAGTCGAACCTTCCTATTGTCATCACTGCCGAAACGATTCCTTAGGGATGCACTCTATTGTCACCATTCCCTCCATCCCTATTCTGTGACAATATGGCGTTCAGCACTTGCGCAGAAGCGAGACGCATATGATGTACTCCGCGCATGGCGGGTAGGGTGACAGGGTAACGGTGCAAAAAAATGACAAACGGAAAGTTACCGACGATGACAAGATGCAATAGGGAGATGTGACAAAACGGAGTAATGACAATAGGGAGTTCGACCGTAAAGATGTGGTATTTAATGAAATAAAATTCAGTTTCCTTAATAAGCAAGAGAATATTGTCAAAATGATTATTTTTAAGATCTCTTTATTTCATTTTCTTTGAAATTCCGATGGCGCAACTCTGAAATCAGATTCAAATTCAGAACCGCGAAATCTATAAAAGAAATATCCTCGATTTTAATAGAAATTTGATCAGTAGGTGATTAATCAGGACTTCTGGAAGACATACATAAAATTGTACGAATATTTTCTTTATTTGTCATAAAAGTTTATATACCAACTATATTTTCGACAAAAGGAATAAAAATAAAGAAAAAATAAAACAGACATGATGTACAAGTCTACTTATAATTTCTTGTTTATAAAACAAATCTTACACAATGGATTTTATATTATCCAAAAATATACATATGATACAGTAACACATACATACAAAATTCCATATATATTATGCAATGTTTGACTTACTTTTCTTATCTTATCAATATTACATTGCCGTACAAAGTCTTAAATAAAAACTTTGGAGATCAGAAATATATTCTTATAGAAACACATAAAATATGTATATGTGCACTTTTCTACCAAAAACACTCATTTCTTTGAATTTTCACGTACATACAATATCTATGTGTGTGTATATGCGCACACAATAATTTGGAAGAATTCTGTATATCTAATCACACTTGCATGTATAATCTTATGATATATACGATATATATATAATTAATGATTATAAGTGATAATAATATATTGCTTTGAGAATTGAATTGTGTTTCTCAACATGATAATTAAATATTTGTTTTTTTTTTTTTTTTTTTTTTTTTTTATTATTTTATTCCACTGCATAGGTTTCCTATTTGCTATTATCTAATATAAGTTAATTTTTGGACAATACAAATGATTAAACACAAATTAATAATATAAACATACAAAATAAAAAAAAATAATAGTAATCTATCAATTATATATACACGTATGCACCCTATGTGGCTAGTCGGCTCTAAAATATCAACAATCAAAACAATTTTAAACTGAATAATTAAAATCACAAATATGTACCACACAAATTATAATTACAGAACAGAGTATATATAAACACATAGGCCAGTATTCATAGTCCGATCTTGTCTACCTTAAGACCGTCTTAAATATAATTATCTTAATACTTTTCTGACAATATACAAGTTTATGTTTACTTCTCCCATCGGCAATATGAGTCTGAGGTCCAATGAAGGTCTTTGTACTATTTCTAGACAGTATAAAAATCTGAAGTCTCATATATTTGTCAAAACTGTAATATTAAGTTTTTACTCATCATAGAAATCCGATTTTTTACACAGATTGAAATCAGTTATCTTAAAATTCCAAATTAAAGAATCAGGTCTTTAAATCCATAATTGCCGGTGGGGAGTACAAGTAATATTGCTGCTGAGAGAGATGTGGCCAACTTTTAAAATATGAATAAAAAATGATTTTTGAATAAAATAAAAAAATGTCACAATCATAAATTTAGTGCATATGTTAAAGCTTTAAAAATACTGGAATATAAAATAATAATATAATTAAATAATTAAAATACGAATAAATTTTGAAATAAAAATTAAATACTCGTTACTCTGTATATCTCTATACAATATAAAATATTGTGTATCGATAAAAAGAGAGCGGGTTGAGTGTGTTGCATACAGCAGATGCTACCGCTTTCTTTTCATACCTTTACGATATCCTTTACCGAACCAGCCCGGATTCTTTGCAGATGTTATAGGAGTATCAGTGTGAATAAGCAAAGCACTTTCTTCTGTTTTCTGTTCATTCTCGATTTTTGTGGACGCAGAAGAGTCGCCGTCACGTTGATAGTACAAACAAGTAAGGGAGCCCTCGTATTCCATGCAAAACAGACAAGCTGGTTTGGGTTTTGGTGTTTCTACTGGTGCGTTTGGTACTTGTATGAACGGATAATAAAATAATGGTGTTAACTGAGGATACATATACATAGGAGGAAATGGTAATCCCATAGATAAAAATGGTAACGCGGTAAAAAAAGGTGCTGGATAGGCAGTCGTTGTCTCAGTCACTGTTACAGATGGTACACTATCTTCTTTATTCTCGGGTTGTTGCACTCTGACATTTTCATCGCTGCTTTGACTCAGAGGCTCTTTCTTAATGGGTTCTTCGAGACACGGTTGAGTTGTGGTAAGCTGCTCACCGTTGTGAAGTTTCACCGCATGAAAGAAAATCGGATCCTTTAGACGATTATATTGCGGTATTTCTAATCCGAGATGACTCATAATCTTTTTCATCACTTCGTCACATTTCCCATTTATCTTCAAAACTGCATTTTCGTCTTTCGGAGTCCATTGCAAATTGACAATATATAAGGAAGCCCTTTTTTGAACAGGCTTATCCATTTGCCACAACCATGGGTACTTTTTAAGAACTTTAAGACTAGAACCCAAACATAATATTACATCCGCTTGCTTTGCAGCTCTGGTTGCTCCATTCCAATTAATCGGCCAAGGTAAATTGCCTCTTTCACCAAAATGAACTATTGAATCTTGCAAAGCTGAATTACATCTGTGGCATAATCTTCCTGTTCCATGTTGATATCTTGCAGTCTTTTCAGTAACATCAAAGAGTCTCCAATACTCTCTCGATGGTTTGCATGCCCTGCAAACTTCCACGTACATATTGCCATGAACTTCAGACAGAAGATTACGTGGGATACCACTGCGTAAGTGTAATCCGTCGCAATTTTGAGAAACTACATGTTTGAGTACTCTTGCTTTGTACAATGCATAAAGTGCCATATGTGTTACTGTTGGCTCAGCTTGGCTCAGATCATGATTCCTAAAAAGAAAGAAACAAAAGAGTAAACAAAAATTGTTTTGTAAATTAATTCACCTTATACATCACTTTATATCTGTTTCATCCCCACCCAATGTCTTTTCCTTTTTGCATACGAGTCCAAACTCCATTGGTTCCTCTATAATCTGGAATAGAAGCTGCTGTACTAATACCAGCACCAGTATATACAGCAAGTGATGTAGCTCTGCTGATTGCCGCTGCCAATCGCATACATTTTTCTTCCAAGATTTCAGGAGCATCTTCAACTTCTTCTAATCGTGCCTTTATCTTGTCTCTCTTTTCTTGTCTGTAAATAATATCTTGTCTACAAGTAGCTTTTTACATTTTATTTAAACATATTTTTTACCTTTTAATTAATTACAAAATATATACAATATTGTGTTACATAAAACTTAAATATTTTATGTAATATATCTTATTGATGTTTAAGATATTTTAAAATAATATAAAAACACTAAGAACCAATATTGTATCTTTATTCATATATATATGTATTGATCCTCTTAAAGAGTGTACTTTATATAAATATTTTGTTCAACAAAATAAAACTCATTAATGAGTCATTAATGAGAAACAATACTAAATATAGAAAAAATATTATTGTCATTTACTTGTACAAATGTTATTACCGTAAATTAACCTCCTTCACTACATCACTACAGGAGGCAAGTATTCCTGTTTCTTCCGGTGTTCTCTCTACTTCGGATTTCTGTAAAATTGCTGCTACCTAAAAATGTATTGCTCCTTAGAAAAACTTGTTTATTTCCTTTCTCACTGTGAAGACATTGCCGGACTACAGGTTAGAGTTGGATAATACATAAAAGACTTTACAAAAAAACACACAAAAAACAAAAGTATATTGACATATTTACACGTACTTTTTTAAAGGTCGCCACTCTCTCATCTTTGACTTTAAAGGCTTTTAAAGCGGCAGAACGTCTTCGTGATAGTAACTTCTCATTACTCGCCTCCTCCATCTTTAATCAAACAGACAGTATCGCATTAGTATGTGTATCCTGTGTACGTATGGACACAACACATTTATTATATTTCTATAGATTGAGATATCCGTGTGTGTATTATATGTAACCGATAATATAATTCAAAAACTATCTTATCAAATAATTTGTGCCAAACGGCTATTTACTTTGTTTGTTTATAATCGACCTACACCGGTCGTTCAACGGTTCAACCACACTAAGTTAATAGAATACTAGCTCCGACAAATAATGTTTTTAATGATCCACATAATTATGCATATGATAAAAAATTAATTGTCTCGAATCAACGACAACTTTGAGAACATTATGTACTTTGTTTTTTTATTCAAAAACATATATGTGTGTATATATATATAGATAGATATACATATATATGATGCGTTTGCTCTGAGTGCTTATGCGCAAATCTTGTATAAGTAGAGTAGCGTATCTCGCAGTCGACACCTTAATGCCAGCGTAGAATGTATGCGCATGCGCGAGAATAGGTATAACCAATAACGTAACAGATCATCTGTTTCACTTTCTCTTATGTATTAGCACTATTCTCTTGTCTAATATCTTTTACATTTCTTGAGACGCTATTTATATACATATTTTAATAAATAAAACATTTTCATACACTAGACCACAAAAAATAAGAAATATTTCCAAACTGCTCGAAATTAAACAAATTTTAAATCGCCGTTTTTGGGAATATTTTGTTTTTATCCAAAACTTTGTGACAACAGCTGTTTATTCACAAAATGCATTTTTTTTTAATTTTGCAATATTTTTAGCCGAGTTACGTATTTTACGTTTTGTTTAAACAAAACAATGTGTTCTTTTTTATACTTCAAAACGGCTTAAAGCACGCAAAAGTACACACTTCAAGCTTTAAAATACTTTCTCTTTGATGATTGCCAAGTTACAGTGATTTAAAAATGTCCTCATTCTTTGCGTCTTAGAATAGAACAAAAATTAATCATACACATAATACACAATGCCTTGTATTTTGAGTATATTTTTGTATTATACTGCCAATTAATATGTATAACATACAATACTTACTAAAAGGAAGACAGTCAAAGTCACGTCTTTTACTTTAACAAGGTAGAATTATGCAAGGATTTCGTGAGATACAGTCAGCTGTATGTCAATTTGTAGGTTGAACAAAATAATTTATTTTCTAAAACTCCAGAACATTATCATGCTATTAATAACAAAGTATTAAGTAATACTCGATATGAAATCGATACATACGTTTATTAGTTTCACAAAAAATTAATTAACACTGAAATATAACATAAAATATTTTAAATAAAAAGAAGCAAATTTCTTGGTTTTCTTTTCATTAAAAACTGAAAACGTTTGCAAAATGAAAGATTAGTTACTTACAATTAGTTTCTCTTGAGCCAAATTAATTTTAGACATGTATGAGATGTAAACTATAGAACTGTAATTTTTGTGAGCAATTTGTGTCGTCGTATGTCATTAGCCATCAATATGTCGTTAAATTCCAATTAAATCGACGTTTCTAAGTTGTTGAGCGTATACTAAAATGGGTTAGATGGCTTTGCACAAAAGTATAATTTCTTGAAACAGACCGATAACAAGTATCAAAGTTAAATATTTATTACAAGTCGATCGCGGTTTTACAGTGACTAAAGTAATACCTTGAAAACGACTTATATACCTGTAAAATAATTGACATTCACATATTTTCGACAACGGTAGAATGCGCGTAATTCAAAGAATCATGTCGAAGAGCAGCTGGCGACACAACTAAAAGTTACAATAAACAGTTTACAATAAACTGTTGTCAGAAAAATCCTGCAATATCTAAAGAAAGGTATGCATTCTCTTTAGAAAATGTTTATTTCTTCAATCTCATTTTTGTTTATAAAAAAAATAAATAAAACATGAAATATTTTTTATAAAGAATAAAAAAATACAATTACCTATCTGTTGATTGGCAACAATTGCACATTTTGGCACATAAGTTCTGTCTTTTTGTTGTTACAGTTATATGTACGTATATAACTATCCATCAAGATATACACATATGTGTCAAGTATAAGTTCATCTATTAAAAAAGTTTTTAAATTATAAGATGAAAAGTAAATAATAGATGTCATAGCACATGTCATGTTATACGTCAGTCTTCGATCTGAAGGCTGAATACAGATCTATTGTTTATGCGCATATAAAATGTGTACCTTGAACAATATTAATCAATTTTTATTGGCTTTTATTACAGCATCTTTTTTTTTAATGTATATCAAGCTTGCATTGCATGATCAATCCTGTTTGAAAAGCGTTTTTGGTAAGAAAATACGCGTGCACCAATTATAATTTGTAATGAAGTTTCAATTACAGTTCGCCCTTTAGATTTAGAACAAAGTACAAATAGAGTCATATAGAATTTAGACATTTCCTTTTATCGTGAATGCCTTCTTGTTATGATTCTCATATATGGTCTTCGATCGATTCTAAAACAAGACCATAAATTTCATATTAGTTTCATGCATTAAATGCCTGACATGTTTCTATGTGTGTTGCGTTTTAACGTATGTAGCAGTAATACGTTGAAGAAGTATATTGTTGCAGCTGTCGCCACTCTGAGAAATCCCACGAAAACACGAGAAAGAATGTATGTGCAAGCGAGAGAGATTATAAAATTAAAATAAGACTATATAGGACATTTTTTTCATAATTAAAAAAATTGTATTGAAAGAGAAATAAACTGATTTATATATTCAATTTTCTAATTTTTTCAACAAGAAAGAACATGGAAAGGACGCGGAACTAAATAATATTAACAAAAACATTTTTCGTCCGGTTGATTTATCTTTTATTAAAATCTTATGAATTGTTTTATATTATATACTTACTCTCTTATACATTATCTTTCATAGAATAGACAGTCGCGACGAAAGCCGGGATATAGAAGTAATAGTGCATTATTTGAGGGTACATTATTTCCGCTGTTCATATTATCACCCTCACCATATTCGCTCATCGAGTATTGTTCGAGAACAATCGTAACGCGGTAGAAACTTGACATTGAACCCCTCTACGTGTATTACACCCTTACATGACTCCCTTCACACACACACACACACACACGTGCGCATACGGCCATTTATATTCGCTTATATGCAAAGTATGTAAATGCAAAAGCGTGTGTTATGAATGGGCGCTTGCGCGGTATCTATGGCAACAAATAATTCTTACCACGACCTCTATTTGTTTCTGACGAATCATTAAGCATTGTCAGTGCGAGTTGTAAGAAAGCTCGGCGTAAAAGCTCTGTTGTCAAAGCGCCGTGACTCATAATCGTTTGTGTCGTCGTGCGACTTTCTTCTTCTGCTCTCGACAAGTGATTGCAAAGTTCAGTTGTTTCACATTCCTCGGAGTTTTCTTCGCGATTTCTTTCCATCGCGGGCCGCTCTTCGGATCGACCCTCTCTCTTCTCTGCGTCTCTCTCTCTGTTACAACGCAATCCATTGATTACGAATTACGATCGTAAACCGCGTTTACGAGAGATCAACTTTGTTAATCTTTCCGCGCGTGGTTTGTCATTTATTTCGCATTATTGCATTTGTGAAAGTTCGCGATAGAATCGCACACACACATCTGCAAGGTAATTCAGAGGCAAAAGTGATAATTTCATCTATTTATTGTGTTACACGTCCTTGTCTTCTTAAAGTCTCTAATGTGACCTTGAAATCTTTGCATTAAAATCTCTGTATTTTTTCTGTAAAAACTTTTCAATTATTAACTCACAAATTTATTGCAAAGCAGAAAAATCTTTCTTGTGTGTATGTGTATATTTTATTATTTATTTATTCTAATAAAATTGTTGACAACTTACTAAAATAGGTTTTAGAAGTAATTGTCAAAAGTTTATACTTATATGTATAATTTTAAATAGTATTTGGTAAAATATTCTAGCTAAGATATATAAACTGCAACTTTTTTATGAACAAGAATTAGAAAAATCTTATATATCTAGGTATAGTAATTCTATTGACAAGTTTTGTAAACTCACTAGTTTAAACTCATTATAACATTAATGTATATAATTGTAATTAGTGCAGTTACTTTGCACATGTTTTTTCATTCAATATGTTGGTAATAAGATATTCATATTTAAAAACATTTTTTGTTTCTTAAAAAAAAGATAAGTAAGTAGCTGTATGATAAAACTTTTCATAAACATATAACTTTTATTATAAGTTTTTTTCTTTTTTTAAATTTTTGGTGTTATTGCTGAACATACACAGAAATTAGATTTTTTAAGTCAAATAATAGAAAACACTTTTCTGAAATACATACATATTAAAAAAAAAAAAAAAAACTGATTAAATCTTTTTCAGGATACTCAATTTGTTCTTTTATTCAAACATCACGCATAATAAGAAGATAGTTTTGAATTTAAATTGCAATAGTTATCTATGGACTAATTAGATAAATTTTTTGAAAGTTTTAATAACATCAATGTGGACAGTGATTTTACTTAGTTTAGTCCTCAAGTGCTTATTAAAGAAGCTACGTCGAATAGATTCGAGGCAAATCAACACGTGGCAAGTGCACTCATCTCCCTCTTTAAGACGCCGTTTTGTAAAAGAGAAAATTAAATTCCACGGATAAAATATTCAGAATTTAATTTGAAGAATCAAAAGCAGTGAATTGAAGTCATCTTTAATAATTGATTACAAAATAATTGATTATTAAAATCATCAAGTAACTACAACAAGGATTATTCTTTTGAAATGAGTCTCATAAGACACTACAGTGTGTGTGATTAATCAGGACTTTACTTGTTAAAGCAAGGAATTTACTTGCTAGAAGCATGTGAGTAAATGGCCGTGGAAGGATTGTATCATCCTTGGAACTACTTACTATGGGCATCTGCCTGGATACTGGTTAGTAATATAATAATATAACTGCTTAGTAATGCAATAATTTAGTAACAACTGCTTTCTCTCACTCTTAAAAATTAATAAACATCACAAGCTTGCTTACTTTCTTAATTACTTGTCCAAAAAAATATAAAATATTATAAGAACATTGTTATCAAAATAGATAAATAGTTTGCTAATGTTTTATTTGATATATTTTTTCTTTAACTGAATTAAAAGCAAAGAGATGAAAGCAAGACGATGGATAGTTTATCAAGGATATTACAGCAGTATATATTGCATATATCTGTACATATAGTTCGATGTTCGTCATGGTTAACTTTTTCATATGTATACACAAAAGTTTACATACACAAAATTACTTACTTTTCTCTAGATAATTATTGAATATTTTCATATCTATACAAAAATGCTCGACATGCGAATCATCCATGATGAAAATATTTATGATTAACACAAATACATTTATTGCGATCGATAGTGCAGTAGCATTATTATATGAAGTGAGGTCTTTCCTTGTGCTATCGTAGTGAATTCATCGCGACATATGCTATTTAGTTTATAGCTATTTTGACTATTACATTTATGTGAAAATAATGTTAATAATCACAACTATTTCGCATACTAAAACAACTAATGATATTATAATCGCTTATTTAAATTCAAATCTTTTAATAGTAGTATCTCTTAGTAAACAGATTTTGTGATCTACTTGTGCTTTAAATAATAAATATGATTTTTAGATCAACAAAATGGATCGCAGATGTTCGAGGAAAGCAATATCCGAGCTACAGGAAGATGGCGAGGAGAAGCGGGTCTTTTGGCAACTCCACCAGATGGACAATTTCCGAAGCAAAACGTTGGTGCAGTTAAATTTGAAATACCAAAAGTTCCAGTTATATTCGTACTTGGTAATGTATACTAAAATATGGATACTTTATTACATTTTTTTAATATTTTTGATTGTGTGCACTGTTTAGATTCTAAGATCACATTTTTGTAGATTTTTTTAAAGTGTCTCTAAACATCGATAAGATTGTGAATTTTAAAGACAAATATTATTATTATGATATTTGTATATCTTATTTAATGTACTTAGTAAATAAGATTCTTTCTTTGACATTTATTCTACAATTGTTTTGCAGGTGGTCCCGGTAGTGGTAAGGTGACATATTGTGACAATTTAATACAAGAAAAAAAAGGAATAACACATATCAATATGATGGATCTTCTTCAACAATATGCATTAGGAAACGGTTAGTACTTGCTTTTTATGTGTGCATGCATTTGGGTATATATGGCATATGCTAAAAACATAAATAGTTAACTATAATATAACATTTCTAAAGTAAAACCATTTAAATTATGTTTCAATTAGTTTATGTCAATAAAAAACGCATATATATATAAATATATTGTGTCAAACATGTGTCAAACATATACACAATATTGTATTATATATATAATACAATATTGTGTGACAACTTAGTAGTAAGACAGTCACGGAAGTGCTGATGCTCGAGATGAAAATGTCGCCAGGAGCAAAAGTCTTTCTCGTAAGCGGATATCCACGAAATATGCGCGATGTAGTAGAATATGCTGAAAAAGTAAGTATTTTTTGTTTTAGAATTTTTTGCAGAAAAAAAAGACAAAGCTCAAGCACACATCGTACATGCCAAAAAACGTACCCCTCTACTTATTAATTGAGTAACAAAATGTTGCACTGATATCGTTTGCAGATAAAAATTGTTAATGGCGTTATTCTTGTCTCGTGGAGACAAGAAGTATTAGAGAGACAAATTGATTTCGGTGCGCAACTTGGACATGTTATTATCGGATTAGCTAGGATGGAATTACATAATTTCTACAGAAATGTCATGCCAGTTGCAGAATATTTTGATCAAAGTGGGATGTTGCTCGAGGTGAGAGAAAGTTTTGTTTATTGATGCGCTCTGTGCAAATTTAAAGATTTCTTTGTTCTTTTGCTGTCTGTTGATGTAAAAAATGTAAATAAAAATAAAACTTATTTGCACAGGTAAACGGGGAGCGTAATCCGAGTGAAGTTTATATTAGTTTTCGGGATGCTGTTCTTAAAATTCTTGGTATGTCTAACGGCGAGAATCAAGACCAAAATATACCTCAATCTCTAGAAGCAGAAGTAAGTTGAAACTTGGCAATTTGTGTTGATAACGTGCATCACTATCTGTGTGCATTGTGTTTTAGGTCGAAGTAGAAAGAAGAAAAGAATCTATTTCTGGTTCACCAAATCAACAAATACCTGAAACATTGCCTCTTTCACTAACGATAAACGTACCGTCGAAAACTGCTGATAAACCAAGAAAAGGATTGCCATCATTTATCTGGGTTATAGGTACATAAAATTATTTCATAGATTTATATTCATATAAAATTTCTTAGCGTCAAATAATCAATGTTATATACAATCAATTGTGTAATCAATTTACTTACACATGTGTAATATTAGGTGGACCCGGAAGTAACAAGGCGGCTCTTTGCACTCAAGCCGTTCGCAACATGCCCAGTTGGCAACACGTGAGTATTGGAGGATTGTTGAGAACAATGGCATCGTCGAATGTTGTCGTGAACGATGCTATCGTCTCGGGTGAAATGGTTCCTCATGACATTGTGATGCAACTCGTGCAACAACAAATTCTTCTTAATCGAGACTCGGACGGTATTGTCATAGATGGATATCCAAGAGACTTGAATCAAGTGCAAGAATTTGAGACTAAAGTAAGACTGTATATTTCATTGCATTAAATTATCATTATGTTGTGAAAGATTCGACCAATCATATATTTGATTATCAATGTACAGTTTGGACAAGAACCACCACTAGTGTTACTCGACTGTTCCAAGTTGCAACTCGGTAGAGGAAGATTGGACGACAGTGTCTCGGCATTTAGAAAGAGATTGGAGCTCTTTCGCGAAGTGACTCTTCCCATGTTAAAAACACTGGATAGTGACAATCGATTAACAATAGTATGTAATTTGCAAACATTTATGTTTCTTTTTTTGTAATAGTAAAGTGTTTGTATCGTAGATGTATATATAATAAATATGTATCTGTATCAATTGTTTGTTTTATCTTGAAAACAGGTGGATGGTGATACAGATGTGCCAAGCGTACAGCAAGATTTTGCCGCGGCTTTATATCAACTAATGCGTAGGGCACGTCGCAAAGAAGAGGAAAATTTACATGACCCGGGTTTTCCAGAAATAAAAGACCAACCAAATGGGATACACGCGACGAATAATCATCAAAATGGACATGCCATACCTAACGGCGTTGCCAAACAAATTGCCAGAGATGTATCCAATCATACAGGAAAGATGATCAATACAACGAAAAATATAAACGGAATTGCTGCTCAAGGTAATTTCGAGTGTTTTTATATACATTTTTAAAAGCTCAAAATTAATATACTCATTAATAATGAGTATTCATCTAGTAATGATGATACTTATAATTGTGCACAATATGTTGATTAGAAACAAATTGGTAATAAACAATATTATTTATTTTGCCAGGAATAGGCACTATCTCGAACGGTGTATTGAACAATACAAGGCATATTCAACAAAACGGTCATATTTATCAAAATGGCATCGCAAATGGAGCGGCGCATATGCTGCAGAATGGCGTAGCACATTTAGCTAACGGCATTAAATCCGGCAACAACAAAGTCGCACCAACAGTGCACAATTTGCCAAAGGATCCCATCAGAAAAATGTACAACGAAGTCGAAGGTTATCAGCAGAATCTTTATATGTAACATCTGCTGATATCTTTTTTTTAAATAGTACATAACACTTTTTTACTTGTTGACATCGTGTGTGATAAGACTTTGATCTACATATAGCTGCTGGAATTTTCGAGTGTCGATAATTTTGATAGCTATAATCGCGCCCATTTTTCAGAAGAGTTTACTCTTCTATAGAGAAATCTTTTAAAATACAAGACACATGTGTCATGACACTAAAAATACATATATACATATATATATAAATTATTTGCTATAAAAAGAAGTCAGAAGTTATCAAATACGAAGTCCGAATTATAAACGTATGATAGATAACATTTTTCACAGATTAATTTAAAAATAATATAAATAAGTATCACAACTCGTCTGCTATTAAAAATTCTCGTTTTGTCGATGCAATTATATCCGAACTTACAATTCGTATTTAAAATTGCAATTGTATTTCTCTTCCGAATTTATTATTTTATTTGCAACTTACAGAATCATATAATACGCGTAATATTATACAATTACTATTAATGTCGTCAATACCGTCCATAATGAACATAACATGCATAAGTGCGCGCTGGAAGAAGATGTACCTGATGAAAGTATCGATATATCAAACTAACTCAATTTATTTTATAATTCGATCCGCGGGCGGATTCATACGATTTGTTAGTGTGATTATAGAAAACAGTTTAAAACTATTTAAAATATTTTCAGCATTGTGTGTGTGCTACACCGAATTGTATTGTATGTACATACTTCATATATCGGATAAAAGGAATAGACTGCTTTAGTTGTAGGGTACAACGATTATTTACGATTTAATTTTGAAATATTAATTATTATTTTCTATTTTTTTAATTTAAAATACCATATCCTAGATCTAGAAAAAAAACCAGTACTCAGGAACTTCAATTTTATCTGTTTCCAAAGCAAAAAATTTTATAAAACTGACTTGGTTACATATCATTTTTTTAACATATAGACGCATAAAAAAAAGAATGATGAAAGAACTACATTTTTTAAATCCCTTCTTTTCTCTTTTAAAACAACTTATAAAGATAGAAAAAGTTAACATAAAAAAATTAAGATTTTGAAGTATCTGTCTGCTATGCAGACAAGACAGATCCGATATATAGTCTTGAGTCCTAATTAAAATACTAATTTATCAGTATATTTATTTTTATTTTAAGTCGTAGAGTATTTATAAATTTAATATATAAGGAAGAAACTTGGTTTTATATTTTATATAAATGTGTAAAAAACAATATGTATATAATGTTGGTATAATTTACTTCAGTTAAAATTAGACTTATCAAGTTTTATTCTAGAGTAGAAATAGCAAATTTTATAATATTTATTATCACCAGATATTCGAATAAACAAACATGCGATACATATATATGTATAATATATATACATATATATAATTCTCTAATTATACATATATAATTATATATTTTGCTAATATGAAAATTATATGAATGGATTGTAACTCTTGTGTTATATGAAAATAATTATAAAATCATTTTTAATTATGTGTTTCTGTATATCTATTTTACATTGTTACTATGTATTCACAGTGATTAAAATAAAAAAATAATTCTGTATTATGTTCGGTGTGTTACATGTATCTATATGAAATAGAGAATGCAATAAAAATATAGAAATATTAAATAAAAATCACATTATTTTTCACAGAATTATTATCTGTTTATTTATCTCTAACTTTTTTAAAAGCATGACAATTTGTCTTAAACCAAAAAACAAACTTTTCTTACGAAGTATTTATAATGTCGGATAAAGGAAGAGAAGAAAGTTAGGAGGAAAGAAAAAAGGATCTTTTTGTATGGCAACATCCTAAAGGCACGTGGATTGGAAGAATTTATATCGCAATTGTATGTATATATCTAAACATCAAAGAAATGTGTTAGAAATGCTAACTTTCTAATGATCGTGATAAGTGTGGACGTAAGGAAAGAAAAAAGACCTTATATGTACATATGAATATGATCGTTTCACAAAATAATGAATAACGAGTTAAGATACACAAAACAATTCATAACGCTGGATACAATACAATATTTTCATCTTTTACTTGCAATTCTCACAAAGAACATTATTTTTAACATTACACGAGATTATTTTTATATTTACCAAAGAAGATAACTATTTTCAGGACTGTGTATACATATATAAGTGTGATACAACAAATTACCTGTGCTAGTCACATGTACATTTCTAGATTCGATTTCCCCATTGTAACATATTTTCATTAATTGCAAACGCTAAATTCAAGTAGTCTAATATCTTGGATATTCTTGAGAACTTGGGTCAAAAATACTCAGCAAATGTATAATCACAGTACACATAAAATGTGTCTGCTTTGATCAATCAACTATCAATGACAGAATATTTAACAATATATATTACTGTTTTTTAACAAAAATTGTGATATATCTGTTAAAAAAGTCATTCTATTTTAAAATTCTCTTTTAAACTCTCTCTTTGCATTAATCAAATACTAAAAATTAACATTCCGTCAATAACGATTTAATTAAAATAAATCAAAAATAAAATTTTATCATTTTTTAAAATTATTAAAAGTGATTCTCCAAGAGAGAAAGTGTGTTTGACTTAAAAACTATAAAAATTCATAATGACAATTCATTCTAAGATTACGAGATATTATCTTCAGCTTGACGTTAAGAGAATTTATTACATCGACTTAATAAGCAAGATTACTTTATGTATGTGTGTGTGTGTGTGTGTGTATGACGATATTATGTTTATAATCACAAAAAATTTATTTAATTACATGAGCAAATACTTCTCTATAAATTATGAAACAAATCACACATCTATATATACGAAGTTTATAATATAAAAAAATTACATAATTATATCTTTATATAATCAGTTTCGCAATGATCTATTTAATAATCGTGATACAGGAACATTTCACGAAAATTAAGCAAAAGACAAGATAATATAAATATCTATAGAGATATCTTTTTTCTTAAATAATTTAAATAATATGTATAATATATGTATATATATATATATATATATATATATAGAGGAATGTATATATAGAAAGAAACCGATGTTTAGAGATCTAAATTTAATACGTAAAAGAACCGCAAAAGTAACGAGATAAAAAATAATATAAACAAAAGTGTTAGATAAGGAGAATAATGATTACAAAACATATTTTGGCACATCTAACATCAGTAAATAAGGAAAACAATATGCAAAGGTCATAGTATAAATATACTATATTCATACTATGACATGTATGAACGCAAAGGATATATCAAACTGATATATTCACAAGGCTAAACCTTACTCATACAATTTCTAACAAATAATTTAGAACGCTGCATATATTTAATCAAATTTCAAAAATCAAATATTATATGTATGAATTACACGTTAGGCATCTAGAAGAATATGTGCATATATACAAGATGTAACACTATTTACTGCGTTTGATATTGCAAAGTAGAGGCATAAAAGTGCTCTTTTTTTTACCTCGGAAACATGTATTCGACTATTGCGATTGGTTGATTATTTGCGTTCGGTTTTACACTTCGGATATCTTTAATTTGCAATGTCAAACGCAGATATTATGTGAATATTTCTCTATAATGTAAAGATTCTTTTTCTCTTTAGTCTACTTGTATATATGCAATCCTTGTAGCTGTAGACTACGGTGTAGTAATGCCATCTAAACAGGAAGTAGGATTTCTTTCTCTATACACTGCTGCCGTAGATAGGAAAAGCTTCCTACTTTTCTTTCAGAAAACAATGCATTAGTGCACCGGCGTATGAAACTTGTCTCATATATGTATAAGAATGTGCCAATATATATCGCATTATTATATTAAATCTCTCTGCCATAAAAGCACAATAAAATAAGTGATTACTATGTGAACGCGAGTTTTTTTAAACACATACGAAAGATGTTCATCACTTTCATTTTTTCATGAGCACAAAAAGTCAGTATGCAAGTTTTTTTTATATCTTATTGCATAGAAACTAGAACTTACATCATTTGAAAGTTTATAGTAACAATTTGTGAACTAGACAGTTCGAAAATAGCACTATTGTATAAAATATATGTAAGTTTTACACATATACACAGAAAGAGAGTTTATTTGGCAGAGAGAAAAGCTTATCTATATAAATGTACAGATATAATACACACAAAAAAATTATACAAAACTTATACATATATATGTGTGTATATATATATATAACTTTGCTATTTTCTCTGTGACAATTAAAAAATGATCTATAAATTTAAATGTAAAATTATCATGGAAGTATCATTTAGTCTATCTTTTTTAGATATGTTTTTATTTATCTAATTTGTAACAAAACATTCAAAAACTGAGAAGCTCTCTGTGACATCATATTAAAACAATTTCTCATCATTTTACAATGTTCAATTCTGTTACTTATTACTGTCTGTTCTGTGATGTCTACTCAAATAGGTCTACAAATAAGTAGATCCATTATCATTGTTTTCTACGTGATAACAGTCTTTAACTTTGGCATTATCTTAAATGAAGCAACAGACTTTTATATTTTCATAATATATCCCATTCCATCTCTAATATAATACACAAAGTATAATGAAATAACGAATTAAAAAGGTTAATTACGAGCCAATGCATGTAACCAAGAGCTTTTTTTTCGCATTTTGTCCGAGTTTTATTAACGGTTAATTTTTTTTATGATAAAACTTTGTACAATTTTTATTAATGTCGATATGCAAATGTAAAGTAAAGAAAGTATAAAATTCAAGAAATTATTACTATATTTAAAAAAAAAAAACAAAAAAAAAACAAAAAATTATTGTTCCACCACACCGTACAGAGATTTTTTGGAATTTTTTTTTACAATATACATCTTAGCTAAAATCAAATAAAGCATGCTTGTGTGTGTGTTGGATCCAACTACAATTACTTTAATGATTAATTATCATTCATAATCATTCGCACAAAATGTTGAAGATGTTAAAAATGTTCTTCCAATTAATGTCTAACGATCAAACAATACTACCTGGGGTATTGCTAAGACCGATTGGCTGAGTATTTTCAACCAGAGTGGATCGCATGCTCGATGATGGAGCTTGAATATCCATTGCTGTTGTTCTCATTTCGCCAAAAGGTGCCCTAAAGTAAGAAATACAGTTTAAGTCTTTCTCTTTTTCAAAAAATATTCACTTTCTTTTTTAATCAGAGAAACATCACTAAGAATTAATTTTATATATACTATCTTCTTATTTGTGTGTATATATATATGTATTGACGTATTTTAAATCCATTAAGTAAATTGTTTTTTATTAAGAACAGCATAATCTTCAACAACACATTTTCCTTTTTTCTTTTTCATGTATCAATGTCATTCCGGAACTTATTGTGTTCACACAAAATACATACATTACACACAAAAAAGATAAAATATACAACTATATAATCTAAAATAGAATATTGACAGTTTTCTTAATCAAAATTTGCGCAGTGTTCTACAGTTGTTATTATTAATCTACTAAAGTGGAAAAATATTAACATAATTTTTGATATCAAAAGTAATAAAAAAATAACGTTGTTACAACACATTATCAAAAGCATATATAGCATAGCACCAGTATTATTACTTAAACAAGCAGGTATAGTTATACAGAAAGAAATCGGCTGCAAATTTCTGAACTTTAAACTTCTTTTAACATTTAAAATTAGTGAATGTACATTTTTTTCTACTATTTTTAACACTTGTATCTAAAACCTATGTTTTGGAATTGAATGATTTTCTGCATAACTATTTAAGTATAAATTGATGCATAGGTAATTGAAAATAATTATTGAATTAATATAGCAGATTAATACAAGAACTTTAAAGTAAAAAAAACATTAATGTTAGCGAGAAAAAGAAGAAAAGAAAGAAAAGAGGAGAAAGGGGAGAGAAAGAGAGAGAGAGAGAGAGAGAGAGAGAGAAAGTTTTGTAAGATACAAATTTACTATGTCTCAAAGTAATATAAATTATATCAAACTTATATTAACCGATATAATTCTTAGAAGAAATTAATTAAAAAATTAATTAAAAAAGGCGCTGGATACTCGCTGCAAAACTTAAATTATAGCATCACGTCAGAAAGGAAAAAAGAATTTTTATTGTACATATCTTGTAATCGATAGATTCACATTTTTTTTTCTTTCGTTATAATCCAAGAGATATGCGACTATCCAAGAACTTTAAAGCGATTTAGAAAATACAGAAAATATAAAAAAAACATAAATGTGTGTGTGCAATAAGGCATTCTATTATGGTTTAAAAATGTGGGTAATAACATGAAATCTTATATATTATTGCCTGGTTAGTGAAGTGGTGCAATAAATGTTTGATGATTTATGTAGGCCTCCAGACGTCAGGATCCTCCATGAGAGTGGTATGGTGATCTGTAGTAGGAGGCACTGTACCCTGTGGGGAACCCACGCCCGACGTCATTCCCGCCGGGTCGGGCCTGGACCCTCTGTTATTATGTTATACATTAGTACACACACTCCAATTATACATAAAAAAAAGCAAAATAATACTCCTCCACGATGCGACGAATTAATGTTACAAGAAAAGCTCTTATATTAACGATTATATAGAGTAATATTTTACAATTGTAAAGTTAAATCAAACTAAGCATGATTTTCTTTACACAAATGTTTTCTCCAAAACACAAAGATAATTTTTCTTTAAACATTTTTGTGACATTTTATATACAATACAAACATATGTATTACATAATTCTGTAAAATTGTATTTTAAAAATATTTTCAGATAAAAACCAAAGCAATAGGATTAAAAAACATAGAGTACAAAATTTATTCTTCCACCTCAAAGCAAAACACATTAAAGAAATGAAAACCCACATCACATATTTTAGCTAGTTACATAAATTAAATGCCATGTCATTTTAAAGTGCCCACACATCGCGTGCGCACGCACACACTTGTACACACAGAAGAAAATATCCCAAAAAACTACCGATAAATAAATAACAGATTCTCGTTTCACAGAAAGTGTTCAAGAATCTGTCATTAAAATATTTATCAGTGGTTTGGAAATGCCCATATGCTTATAAATTTTGTCAAGTGTATTTCAAGAATAATTATATTACTTACTTTTTGCCAAGAGACATTAATCCATATATTATACCCGTTGTAAATATTAAACCACTGCCAAATATACTACCCATTCCAGGGCACAGAAAGACTGATGGCAATGCTATTCTAAATAAAAAAACATATATAAAAATGTAATATAATTTTTTATAAAGTAGAAAAAAAAGGAATAAAATCAACTTACAGACAATAAAAGGCTGCTCTATTCCAATATGGTTTCTTCTCCACCCAATCACTTAAATTCTGTACAAAGTCGATGAATAAACAGCAGCATGGTGCTTCAATCATTACAACTAAGAAACCAGCTATCATCTGCCACATACCACTAATTAAGCAGTCAACCTGACCAAAAAGTATTGATGCGCAATTCCAGGCACCCAGAAAAATTGCAACTATAAATGAATGAGTTTCTTATAAACTGTTTTATATATTCAAAAAATCATAATATACAAAATTAGCTTTTTATAAAAACAATACATAATATACGTATATATATGCTAATAAGTTCAAAAAAATTATTATATATGTGGGTAAATAATGGTATTGTATCCATACACACACATACACACACACACAACTATGAAAATAAGTACATTAAAGAGAAATAAAGAGAAAAAAGAAAAAATATAAAATGTGAAAGGCTAAAACTTACTTATACTGCCTACAGTACCAAGTCCACGACCCGCATACTTCATCCACCAAGGTACATCATCCTTGGCAACAGGGTCCTGTCCAGGTCTTTGCATGATCGATGCTATTTTCTCGCCAAACGACTAAAATATACACGTACAACATCACATAAACTGTTATTAATCAATGTATTTACGAATGTATATTATTACCATTTTTATAAATCGCGATATATCACTTTATCAATTCTTTTTGTTCGTCAGCTGAGAATGCTGACAGTGTGGCTGGCAGTAAGCGCAGATATATCTGTTAGTGTATATGTACAATGGTGTGTATTACAAGAAAATCGACCCACTCGTTCTATATCTATACTCACGAGGGCGCTCTGTATGTCTCTTTGATATATTGTTTTGTGCGCGCATTTTAAATATCTACATATCTCTATCAAATATCTCTTTGATCTATATTTATAGTCAAATCATACATGTATAAGACCGTCTTAATAATATTTACCTTTAAGATATTGTATGATCTATTTTATTGACTACAGAGTATCTCAAGATAAACCTTAAACGGTTTTAAATATAAGATCGGCCTATAAATATTGGGCCTTTATTCATAATTTTTATTCAGTGAACTTTCGATTTTATTAATGTATTCCCAGCCTAAAGCACTAATATAACTTGACTTGGCTTAATAAATGTCAATATAGCAGAGTTCTTTGTAATTCAAGTCGTGGAGATCAAATGTTCTTCACAACTTAAGTTTCCTTTTATCTCCCTACCTCCGTTGCAAGAATTATGCTTGACATGTGCATGTAAAGTTCGTTCTGCGCATGCACGCAACCGCGTGAAATTTTGCTTTTAAATATCTTTTATTTTGAAGAAAAACTCTGTTATACTACTTATTTGTTATAAATTTTCAGTGACATACTAAGATATTTAATAGGATTACAAAAATAATCACATTAGAATATAAAATAAATTAATTAGATTTACTCTAAAGTTCACAGAATTAATTTATTCCTTATATATAGTCCGAATCAACATAAAATACGAGAGAGAAGTGCTCAACACCTGTAATATAAAATATATTAGAATGATTTTTTAAATGTAGTATATATCATACAGAAATATAAAATAAAATATAGATAATAGTTTTGTTTTATAATTCATTACACATATGTAATATTTTTATTTTATAATTAACAAAGTATAATATCTTGATCTTTACCGCGTTGAAATTCTCCAGATGCATTACATAGAATTTTCCTGCAGTAATTTGACTAGATTTTTGACTACGCAATATGAACAAACATATTACGGTTTTAAATAAAATCGGCAATTTGTACCAAGTAGTTGAATACACGGCTTCTTTTATCGCCGAACTCTAAAAATACATAAAAAGCTTATAAAAATTTGTATATGTGTATACATATATATATATTTATTCTGTACGTTATATTTTTTGTTTACCTCATTTATTAGAGCGTCACCAGGAATACAAAAAAGCAGCAATTGAAAGAGTGCCATAAGTAAGTATGAAATATACTTAAGCATTTTAGAAATCATATCTGCAGTTATGTTTGCAGTTGTAATTTGGAAGCCTACTAAACAAATTATAAGACTGCTGGCTAACGTCTGCAGAAATAACATTGGACTAAAAAGCATTTCCATATCATCGCAAAACCTACAAGACAACATTCATATATTTTTATCTATAATACTCAATCAAAACTTTGCTGTTTCTCTACTTAGAGAAACATTGAAAGCAAATTGGCAGCAAAATTTCAACAGATTTGTCAAATAGTTTTCTCGATTGACAAAAATCGAGCAAACCTGTTTGAATTAACTGCCAGTCTGCCGATATACATTTATTTCATTCTACTTGCGAAATTATTACCAGAGAATCGTATAATGATGCTTGACAATATCTTTTATTCCCAATTTGATGTTTTTAACAGTATTTTCTTTATCACATGTGTATTTTTTCTAAAGAGAAACTCTCTTAATTTAATATATTTACATAAAATATTGCAATTGTTCTTCTCAATACTTAATACTGCACAAATTCACAGAAAATATAATAGAAAGAAATTGTGAAACTTAAATTGTAAGAAATATGCTTGATCTTGACAACTTAAGTCACAAGAATCTCTGCTGTACGTAAAAAATTTACAAATAATTACTAACAAGATCTATTTGCATGATAGTTTTTATTTTTTCTTGGAGTACTTTAAAATGGCCACACGTGAAAAAAAGTGCTGTTGCAATTAAAGTATCAGTTCCCAAGATAATGAGTCCACACAGGCTGGTCGCTACCATTTGTGAAAAGTAAACAATCTACGTAGATATACAAATCGATAATGTACACACAAACTATTCCAGAATAAATATATGCATAGAAAATAAATATCACATACACACGCACACACACACACATATGATATGACGTATTAAACATTAGACTATAATTTTTTTCCGAGTAAAACTTAAAAAAATGTAAATTGTTAAGTTCTTACCTCATATAATGGAAAATTGTAAAAAAACTTTGGATATAAAGCTACAAATGGAAAATGTTTTGTACTATTATTATTAGTACCTTTAATTGCAGTGAAAAATATTTCAATTATAGGTAAACTGAAGAAAAATACTAAAGAATTACAAATTAGAAACAAATATCCCATAGTAAATAAATATCCTTTTCTTACATATCTGTGAAAACATACGATTAATTTTATAGTATGTGTATATTCTATATACTCATATTTTTTATATATTATATATCATATATCTATAAAAGTTTTTTATAGAACTTTGCAAAACTTTTATATATCCCACACAGAACAAAAACTCCATTAGACGTCTGTTAGACGTCGACAGCTCCATGCGACATCTAATAGATGTCTAATAGATGTCTGGATGTCTGTGTAGGTAATTTATATAAATGAAAATAAAACAATAAAGAAATAACTAAATTATTATATATATATACACACATACATTGCATGTACATTTGTATGTTTCAAAACATATGTTGTCATTATTTCCCAATAATCTGTTAACATGTATTTTATAAAAGAATCCATCTTTTTTCTATTGTACATCCAAACTAAGGATTTTAATATAGCAAGTAAGATAGTGAGCAACACTGAACTATGAAAAGATAAAATAAATAAATAATCATTTAAATCTTTCCTTTAAAATATATACACCATATAAATGTATACACTACAGCATATAACGTTAAATTAAAAATTATGAACATATATATGTATATATATTATATATTATACCTTGTTTCCAATATAATAGCCAAATCCCGCCAATCGTGATAAATTTGCAGTGCTTGCGGTATAACAATGCCAAACATACACATACAACATATAATATATTTTACAACACTTGTTGGATATAGACCTACAATCTTTAAAATTTTTTTATTAGTAAGAACATAATTGTTGATGTTATCCATTTTTGTTTTAGTTCATTACAAGAAATACTTGAAAGTAAAATGTTGTAAGAGAAATACTATATATTGACGCTGTAATTAGGGTAAAAAACAAATACTACGAATTTTTCGATGTTTGATTTGTTGAAAATGTATCGTCAGTCTTTCTGTACATTCTGACTTTTCTTAACTGATCGTGCAAGTTTGTCTCTCCCCACACACATGCATACGAACAACTGACAAATGTCATCAACAATTCATACTGGACTAATTAGAAGGCAACTGTATTAGAGGTCTGTGTCTCTCTCTTGTCTATCAAGAGACATATAACTTGAAAGGTAGGCTTCATACGCTTCCTACGTTTATTAATATTTCAATTATGATAGTTCTAATTTGCGTGATCATCATCTATCATTATTGGAGATAAAAGACAAAACTACTTAATATGAACTATAAGTCAACTACTTTAAGGGTATTTCCTCTTTTGACTTTTTACTTATGTAGTCTTTTTATCACTTGATACGATGTTTCTTTGATCAAACCACCACCTTTCTCACTCCTCAGTTTTGAGGCAGAAACTCCAAGTTAGTCGAAGATCGACTTCAGGGCTTCGCGAAAGACTTATTCATATTGTGTTGGTCTTTGGAGATCTGATCACAAAATTTTCTGGTGTCAAGTGCGGCGGTCTTCACTGAAAAATTTCAACATCTCTCTGGAGATCTGCGTATGATCCGCGAGTAAGTCAACAATCTATGAATTATGGAATGCGAGCAAAGTTAGATATTTACGATTTCAATAATACGTATATTTCATGATAGAAATTAATAAATATAAAATAAGTTTTCGCAAATGCGTTTTTTTATACAACACGCCATAGTAAAATTTTCACAAGAAAAAAAATTATATTGCAAGTTTGTCATTTATGTGCAAGTGATGAAAAGTGATGAATTTCTATTTCTCTGTATTTATAGTGCAACTTAAAATATCGTAATGTCGTAATGTGTTTTATCAAAAGACATTTTATGTAAAAAGAGACGGATTTATATATATTTTGCGTTGTTTTCTTTGTTTTATAATATATGTATCAAACAATGTACAATAATGTATTGAATATTTTCGTTAATCCAAAAGTTGTATTCACACTTTCTGTATGACAGTTTTGCACACTGACACTAATATAGCTAATGAAAATGAAAATGTCTACGACAAACCATCACAGTTCAAGGACATTTTCTTTCTACTTGGCTCTTTCCGCTTTCTTCGTACTCCTGACTGGAGATCCACATTTGTTGAAAAGTGCCAATTGACGCCAATATCGAACCACCTATCCAAGCGCCGAATCTTCTTTCCGCACAACCATTTGCGCTGATCAATTTGAGACGCATGCTGGAAGGTATTCTCATGGACAAATCTCTATTCAAACGCTCTGGGAAGCCCTGTGTGCAAGAGTACAATACTTTGTCAATACATGGAAAAAAAGCAAATGCATTAATACATTCTATGTATTAATCACTAAAAGGTAAAAAAATTGGATTAATAAAAATAAACTAGTGAATGGATATATAAGACAGAGATCACACTTATTTTTAGTTCTCTATTTCAATCCTACCTGAATAAACGAATTGCCACCAGTTACCACGACACTTCCATAAAGTGCTGGTCGTACGTCAACATCACACATACCAACACTGGTTGTAACAATATGTCCCACTCCTAACATAGTGTTACCAACCATACCTCCGCGCATTTGTACTATACTAGGATCGAATAACGCCTCTGGTATTCGAAATCTTTCACTTCCAAAATCCTTGAAATTTACACATATACATCTTATACATCTTTAGTTTTTATCTCATATAAACTTGTTCACAAAGTTTAAAGTGTCAACTTTGAAAGGTTTTATATACTATTTAATTTGTGAGTGTTAATACTCTCTTGCAAAAAAGAAAAATATGAAATATACATACCTGATGATATCCTGTAGGAAATTCATATTGGACTGCAGGAATAGTAGAAACAATTTTTTCATCATATGGTGTTTCCGATACCTGGAGAACCGTAGCCTGAAAATCTTGAATTACTTTTTTTATCATGTAATTCTGCCAAGATTTGGTAACTTCTGGTAAATTTTTTTTTGGAATCCATCGTGGTTTATCGTGGTCTTTAACAACCTCTTTGCTACTCACCATATAAGGTGGTGATAGGTCAATGTCATTGTCCTGTAGTTATTCAAAATAATTAAGAAAAACGAGAAAACAAAATTGGAGAGCATGTTACTGAATATTTGTCTACCTGTAAGAATTGTTTGCATTGCATACTTATATAATCACCACCAAGAGGAGATTTAACAATGGCTTGTGTCAGTACAAATCCATCTTGAACAGGTACTGCAGAAGTATGAGTAGCACCACTGTCAACAACAATACCCGTTGCTCTACCATTTGCAAATGCAGCTAAAACTGCATTTTTTACTAAGAAATAAGCTGGCACATTATATTTCTCAAACATCAGTTCAGTTAACTTTTCTCTTTTACTACGCACATTCCATGGTGATTCAGAGAATAATACAGGATGATATTCAGCATCAGATTGAATTATTTTTGAATATGTATAATCTATGACCTAACAGAGACAAAGCTTGTTTTCAACTATATATATGTTTGTTTATTTCTTACTTGTGAGAAATATTAGGTATTTATTTACCTTTTCAAAATAATCCCAATCTTTAATCATGCCATCTTCCATATAACTTACAATCTCCATATTCTTTCGAGGAACATGAAGAATTGTAGTGTCAATATAATATTTGGTCCCACTTTGAGTGATATTGCTATCTGGCTTTTTATCATCAATATCCATGGGCTCTACTTTAGTGGCTGTGCCATTGGCATCTTCTCCTATACCAACAACAGCTGGAATTTCTGCTTTTGGAGTATCCTCTTGAGCATAACCAACTCTTAAAGAATGATGGCCCAAATCAAAAACTAATGCTCCTATTTCGTCTCCACCATATAACATACCTCCAGACATCTTGACTGTTTCTTCAAAAATAACATTTAGTTGTTATATATTATTTATATTGTGTATCAATAAAGACCTTATATTTATCATTCTTTAATACTATGCAAATTAATTTTAATGTAAATGTATAACATGAGAAAAACAATATTTCCTCTGATACATATAATGCACACACGTCAAAGTATCAAAAAATATTCGAAATATCACATCTCATATATTCGAAGAAACTCACCGTAAGTTCTACAAAGAGTAACTTAACAAAATAGTATATGTTTGTTGTTTAAAGATGGTAACACCAGGAGCTACATGAATGTTTAATATTTGTGAATTTTACGATACATGAACACAACATAACATACAAATCTGACGAGTCGAGACACCAAGACGCTTAAGCAGTGCTGCTAACATTGCTGCTACTAATATTATTGCTTTACACTAGTTCAACGAGAAAAAAGAATTGGTGCGGACAAAAATTCGTCCGTTTCGCGCATCTTCCCTATTAAAAACCGTAAAAGCCTTCCCATTCCACAGCCATTGATTGCCAGTGAGGATTCTGCGCGCAACGCTATCCCCACTTTATCTGTTTTTCTTCCTCTATACGCAGTAGGATTCTCTTCTCTCTTTGAATCCAGTGTATAAATTCCGCTGTATCCTTACTCTGTTCAACGAGAGAGTATCTTTGGTCTGCGCATAGGGAAAGTAAAACGAGCAAGGTAGGGATAAAGCTGCGCGCGGGATACTCGCTAGCAGCCAATGGCTGTGAAGCTTTTTGATAAAAGATATGCGCGAAACGGACGAGTTTTCGCTCCAATATTCTCTCATTGAACAGAGAATATTTTTGTGGATTTATAATAATAGTTGACATGTAGAAGCGACTGTCTCACACAAATCTGTTGAGTTCAGAAAAATTTTCACTATCAAAGCGTTTGATTACTGAATATCGTAATTGATCGTAAAGCGTAATTACATTGTGTAAGGAAACAAGGGTTGTGTTCTGAAATTCATCATTATCAGTATTAAAATAAATTATAAACGAAGTGTAAAATATATATTTGAAAGAATATTAAGAGATATTATATATATTCACACAAATTATATATATATATTAAATATATATATACAGTATAACTAAATTGTAGTCAGTGTAGAGGAATATTTATTTTAACATGTTTTCGATTCAAAATGCACTTGAAGAATTAGTTACTTTGGTAACAAATTCATAAATTTATATATGTATACAAATGCTAAGAAATATTAAGTAACAAAAGTAAATAGTTTATACGAGAAAATATATAAGTTTACATATTGTGATTTATTTATATTTCACATACCAAGTTTAAGATTGCGCAACAGCTAACATTTCTTCTTGATGAATTAAATGTGTTGTATGATTCACAAGACTCATTAATTTTGACAAAGAAGCAGCCCATGTATCTAAGAGAGCAGCTGGTTCTTGTGTACCAGTAAAACGAACTATGCCGGCTGGACGATCTGTACGTGCGCTGATTATTCCAGTTTCTACTAAGTTGCAAAGACATGCTTCCGTTTCTTCAGCTGGAAGATCTAGCAGTTCAGCCATACGAATTAAGGTAATCTTGGTGTAATATTTAGCCATGATCCTGATATTCTAAAAACATAAGTTTTAACACATAAAAAAATGAACAAAGAGAATATTGTTTTTTGCTCGCTTTTTGTTCAAATGCAAATCCTATAAAGCAAGATATACATAATTTCGACTGTATACTTTTGATATTTTTTTCTAAACATATTTATAATAGAACTTACATGTTCTACAACACGATTGCGCAAATCTGTCCATCGTTTGCGACCTTCTTCTGTTGAGGAAGAGAAAACTTCAGTTGCTCTAAGATCTTTCTCATAAATTTCACACAAACCCGACCATTTTATTAACTCGGGATTTACAAATAAACGCAGTAATTCTCTGTAAATTTAGTTTATACTCTTTTGAAAAAGATGGAAAAGATATACGAGTGAATAAATTTTCTAATGATTAGTGTGCACAATTATCTTACTTGTATGTGGGTATCTCATCTAGAAGTTTGTCAGCAAGTAATCTATGAGTCAAATCAGCTTGCTCTGGTTCATGTGGAGCAAGCACAAGATATAAGACCGCTCGAGAAAGTGCAGTATGTCTTTTCTCTGAATCGTCTCGAATCGTAGGAGTCTCTAATACTGCTCGATTATGACGGCATAATTCCAGATGCCATCCTTCATGACGAGCTAATTCCATCATTAAACTAAGAAAAAAGAAAATAAATTAATTGCGAACACCGTTACATGTACAATTAAAAGACAACTCACATACTCATAATATTTCAATTTTAGAGCTTGAGTTTCTTCATCATTCTCATCACTGAAAAATTTAATATTAATCTTCTTAGCAATAATTTGTGTTCTCATGAAATCTTTTTTTGCCAAACAAAGTCTCATCTGTTCCAAAATAAGAGAAGCTTTTTCTCGTCGTGACATACTGCCATATGTTTCCACCTGTGCAATATGTTATTTAGTATATGCTTGGTTTACACACAATATGTTTAAACTTTTAGTTGAATTTCTTTTTACTATCTAAAATACCTGTAATTCAAGCATCACTGCTGCAGCACCTGTAATGTCTCCTTCTGCTTCTTTTATTTTAGCTAAACGATGTGTAAGTCTTGCTCTTTCCACTTCGACGTATATCTAAATTATATAAAATAAATTTTTCATTTAATTATAAATGATAATATTAACATGCTTTAATATGCCTCCGTAAGAGATTTGCTGTAAAGTACTAAAAATTTCTAATCTACATTAGTTAACATAGTAAGTGATTAATATACGAGTACATATAATATGTGTGTATATATATATATATATTTTACCTTTCCTTCTGTGACTAAACGAAGTGTTTCTATTAGTTTCACCATAACTTCTTTATTAGGCATTTTATCTATGTAAGTGCAACACTCTTGAACCATTTTTGTAACAGCCTGTTTAAGCTGAGACCGTCTCTTTGATAATAAAATTATATGTTCATTAAGTGCAGACCAATTTTTTGCTTCAAAGCAAATCTCAACTATAGCTACTAGAAGTCTTGATGTTGATGGCATATCAGCACTCTAAAAATGTCAAAAATAAAATTAATAACATACATATATATATAGTTTGTTTTTACTTAACAGTTCTGGTAAGTTTCTCCAAGGCCAATAATTGATCCAAAGCATCATGGAGCTTTCCTTCAGAAGCAAGTTTCTTGCATTCTGGAATTTTTGTATCGCATGCACTACTGTAATCCATTTCCATCTTTACAAGTCTACCAGAGTTATCCATTGTTGTGTCTGCCATTTTTATTCTTTGACAATATCTAAATTTTGCACACAAAGAAACAATTATAAAAAAAAGATAGATAATACAAAATTTCATTATTAACTCTCTGAAATATATATAATAATTATTCATTCTCTTCATCTCTGTGACATTACTATGTATTCTATCTTTGTTAGGAGAAAGAGGTTATACTACAAGGCTAGTATATTTATTATAGATACAGAAAGATAAAAGAATTTTGAAAAATATATAAAAATACATAGATTTTTTCATTTATAATGAAAGAACACATTAACAAATATATATACATAATTTTTCATATCAGAACTGTCAGTTAAAGTGATCCAAAGTTTACTAAACACAATGTAAGTTCACATATATAAAAATGTATGTAATATTGTTTTATGTGAAAAATTATAAAATTCACATTTAATTATATGTTTTTCACAAGATCTTACTCACTTTACGTATTTGAGATCACAATTCAATGTAATACAATAACATATACAAAATATCTCACCGCGCGTGCGGAGACACTCTCCTAAATTGATTATCACGATATGGGGAAAAGATGGAAGTGTTAAGCTTGTGTCAAACTCCGTTTAGGAGTTGGTCGCGTTCAGCAGAACGCAATAAAGCTTGTATTAGGCATGGTGAAAATACATAACAAGATGTGCTTGTTTCTCGGACACATTTTCGTCACGTTCTGCGCAGTGACTGCCGCCATCTTGGGCTGCGTTCGGAAACATCATCCGGGTGCACCCGAATGTCATTTTATCTTTGTTTCATATTTAGTGAGTAATAAAGATAAAGTATACCCGGGTGGAGAATCCGAACGCACCCTTGCAAGATAATGAGAGGAGCAAAATATCGGGAAGAAGCAAAGTAGACACAACGTGCTGCTGAACGCGCCATTAGAGATTGAATTGAAATTCGACCAATCAGAGCAAAATTCACTAGCTAGAAATTGATGTTCTTCTTCTGATTGGTTAAATCTCAACTCTGTACACAGTATGTACGTAGTCTGATACAGGTTTAAGATTTCTCGTATTTCCAGCTTACACAACTTTAAAGAGATCGCGGCAATGCGCAGAGCTGATCAGCTGTTCTCACCTAATCACGATACTTCGTATTGGTGCGTGTATGTATGTTGTACATGCGTAAGTTCGTATAATAGTATTACATTGCACATAAAAAATGTGCACGCGCCAACAATCTGTTTCAGTGTAGCATCTTCTCGGTCAATCAAAGTTCGTGAAAGTTGTTTAGGCGCCTTCGACAGGCGTTTCGCAAGTTTACTTGACATCAGAAGCTTTTTGACAATATACCACGTCAGCGGTCAGTTAGTTCGCCTTGGTAGTGGTAGTGTAGTGGTGTAAGAGTGTTGGCACATATGCAGCGCGTCGTCGGTGGTCGTCGGTATCGACATTAGCATCAATGCGATGTCGGTATCGGTGATATTTAGTGATACTAATAAAAGGAACGTCAATAAATCAATTGTATCTTTGTGTTTAAAATCAACAACGTTCGAACAAGTTGCTCCTGATGTGGTGGACAACGCCGCTGTCTCGTAAAAGAAAAGGATGAGATCCAGCGTGTTACGCCTATATTGGGCGCTATTCCTGATATCGATAGTGTCGAGGTAAATATATAATATACAGTAGCATGTTGTTATATATGTGTGAACTATTTGAATGTCTTTCATTTCCAAATATCAGATCATGTAATAATCACCGCAAACAATTTTGTTTGTGATCAAGATACCAAGTTTTTGAGCTAAGTTTATTTTTCTTTACATGTTACACATATTCAAATAAATTTTAAATTGTTTTGTTTGCAATTAGAGCGATTAGTGAGAATTTTTTAAATAACAAGTAACTTTGTAACAAAACTTTTTATTCTTTTTCGTTTTATAGAAGAGTTATCAAACTACAGCTGTTTTTATTTAATTGCAGTTAAACGTGATTTTCTTTTATATAACATATAAAACATGTGCACAATGCAATATTTATAAATATTGCAATATTTAATATTGAAATCATAATTTTATGTTACAGTAGTCTTCTGTTTCTTATAGTAGCTTTGGAAGGTGCACAAGCAAAAGTTACCCCTTTTCATTTGGAAGAGAATGATACATACAGTATGACTTATGACAACATTACACTCAATTATGACAACTATGAAAATTTTGAGTCATCTACTACATTAAACACCGAAACAGAAAGTTTGGCATCATTCAATACTAAAGAAAAACATCTGGTAAGACAATTTGTACATTTAAACTTCTGTTGCAAGATAAGCAATTATCTATTTATATTTCATTTATACATATGTATTATATATGAGATTTATAGTATATTACATATAAACCATAATGATATACATAATTCATATACATATATATGACTTAATTTATCTTGCATTATCTTGTAGACAAAAACCTCCACAATCTCTGCTAGTTTTGAGTCAATTACCAATGACAATGTACAGGAAGAAAAAGAAATGGATGTTTTGCCAGAAAGTTTTATCCAACAGCCTAATCTTTCTCAAGGGTGAGTTCTATTTGATTTAAAATAGTCTAGTTGTGACTGCCAATGTACATATAACAAACTATGTGATATTTAATAAACAAAATTGATTTAAAACATAGTATAATCACATGAGTCTGTAAATTTAAAAGGTAAAATTTCTTTAGGAACTTGTCTGTATTGTTTTTAGGTATATTATTTGTCAATAGGCCTTATACTTGGTATCTCTTTTCGATTGTGCTAATATCTAAATATATTATTTAATATCTAAATGTATTAGTTTTCACACATGAACATATTTATCGCAACAAAAATCAGGTGAGAATACAAGACAGTTCCATTGTGGAAATGCTAGGGTTTCATTCTCGAGCTAGATGCTAAATCTCAGCTGTTTACCGAATAATTCCTAAAAGGCTTCTCGACGGTATTTCCGACACGTATATGACATTTCCTGAAAACATGAGGCGCTACGTATACAAATTAGATTTTGGGTGTGAAGTTAACGTCAGACTACACTATTCGCGATTTGCGCGGTTGAGTCTTCTTTAATCCCGTAAAAAAAGTCGCTCTATTTGCTGTTCAGTGAAAATAACAAGTCATGCAAGAATCGACAAGTTATCTTAACGTATATGAATTGCGAATTAGGCAAATCGCGAACACACGCGCAATCCGACGTCTGACTTAATTAGTTTCAATCGCGAAATTTTCTGTTGCGCGCGTAAACACTTGACAGTCGATACATTTGCATGTATCGCATACGTGATACCAGCACATGTGGCGCAGTACAGTGTGTTGCATTTTATTATAATTATATAAAAGAACGTACGGAAAGAGAAAGGAAAAGAAAAAAGTGTGGATGAACCAAGTGGGAATTTGTTGAAGAAAAAAAAGCAGATTAGAAAAGATGAGAGAAAGGAAGAAAGTCCTGGCGACACGGAAAAGACGAAGAAAAGAAGGGTAGAAGTAGGCTAGTGATATGACGAAATCAGGAGGGAAATTTGTATGTATGTATGTGCAACGTAGTAGCGCGGAAGGGTCGCAGCACGCCTTCGTATCGCGAGGTCGCCGGATCAGTCAGTTTGCATTCGATTATCGGTATGAACGCCTGAACGAACTCGATTCCTTTTTACGATCTCGCGATAAAAATTGCAGGACGAAACAGTCCGAACACAACTAAAATACGTGTTGAAATGTGATAAAAAAAGCGTGCATACTTTTTACAAGTTTATTTAATTACTATTATTTTTACAAAGCAACAATATTAGAAGAATTTATGTTAACGAAAACACCTACAAAATTATAAAATAGTTAAAAAACAAAACACTCGGAAACCCGATAAGTGAAATAATATTCTTTTATTGAAATAGCGGGGGATAACACAAAGCAGTTGATTGTTTACTTTAACGATAGCAAGACGGTGATTAAAATTGGATGTATTATCACTCGTATTTGTTGGTAAGATATGTATCTAAGGCGAATACCAGAGCTGCCAAGATTGCGAAAGAACCGGCCGCTACTGTTTGATTGCTGTACTCTTCCAGATATGCGTGAATTAAATTAGTCGACAAATTGTCCCAGTCGCGAATAAGAACGAGGCCAGCAGTGCAACACAGAATCGCCCCCATCGTCGTAAACATAAGAGCCTGTGAAACACGATAAATAGAACACTATAGTTAATTATTAATTCATTATTTATTGTTGCGTGCTATAACTTTGAAAGTCGCATTATAATAGTAGAGAAAAATACAATATAATAATTCGTAAAAAGATGAAGTCAATGAATCTTCAAAGAAAATGAATCAGAGTAACTCATTGGAAAGTAAAGATCAATGGGAATTGGAGTTTTAATAAAATTACATCACTTGTGTACGTGTAATTGTTTCTGTCAACAATTTAGTTGCTTTACAGATTATCCATGCTTATTTTTCACCGATTATTTTTCTTTACAGTGTTAATAATAATTAAATTATTAGTTTTATAACCGATTTTCTTATTTTACGATTACTTTTTTCAACATACCGTTTTTTTTGGAATTTGTTCGTCCAATAAATGGCTCATTATAAGAATCGCGTTTATGAGAATATACCCGCATACTGCCACGTGAAATAACGCTATATGATGGATATCATCTGTACGTATGTGATTCTGTTGAAACGGTCCTGACACCAAACCCGTTGCAATGACGCAAAGAATCTGAAACGTTCTATCGTGTATTATTTCTGTTACACAAAACAATCGAGATTTTCTAAGATAGTTTGAACATAACTCTTCTTCATATTTAGAAGAAAAATTTCTGTTGATTTTATAACTATAGTTAAAGCAAGAAAAGAAACCAATAATCTTACTAATTCGACAATTTTGCAAAAAAACGGTGCTTTCTTAAGATATCCCTTCAATCTTGTGAAAAAGCTCGATGCAGCAGTGGTCTCTTCAGGCATTTTTCACCCCGCACTTTATTGCACTTGTTTTCCGTTTGAAAACGTATTATAATCGGATCTGAAAGAGATTTTTTTTTGTCAACTTTAAGAATTGTTCCGTTCAACTACTGACTTGTCACAGTACCACAGTATGACACTGACTAACATTAAACCCACGAAGTCCCCACTTTCTCGCTAAATGCATGTGATGTATTAATGCGTCATTGCAATTGTTCTTGATATTCAACCTCGAGTCGTCCCATAAGATCTAGGACGATCTGTGTTCTGTAAAATTTGGCAGAAGCAAACCGATTCTGGCGACCGATTCGACTCGATTTTAGCAAGTTCTATAAGTCGTACAAAAGATAAAATAGATAACAATTTTTTCAATCACAAACACAGAACAATTTTTCTAGTTTGCATTTACTTATGTTTCAAGTAACATGTGAGTCCACCACACACGGGAATAACAGTAGTTTTATCACAACAAAGTTTTAAATTACTTTGAATGTTTGTTACTAAGTTTTTAATACGTAGACATTAAATTTGCATATTTTATGAAAGAGAGAGAGAGAGAAAGAGAAAAAGAGAGCCAAGAGCATGATATTTCTGCAAGTAGAACTCTATAGTAGAGTTTTTAGTATTACTTAAAAATGGCATTTCTTTTCTTCGTCTGTTTTCTTATATTTATTCGTGATAAGCGTAAAATATATCCGAATAGGAACCACGCGTGAAAATGATACTGTCCATCGCCTACACTAATTAGATGCCACGTTCCTCCACTCACTTAATTGATCGTAACTTCTTTCTCACTGTGAGCATTTTTTTTTCTTCTTATTCTCATCATTAGTGCTAACAGAAAAAAGTTCTCTCAACATAAGAAGAAATATGAAAATACGTTTTTAATAAATTTTTAAATAGATAATAATGAAACTTTTGATTTTTTGTGTATGACGTTCCCATACCTTTGTTGTTATATATGCTACTCTTATCATAAAAGTCAATGGGAATCTTTTGAGTTTACTTAGAAGGACCGTCTGTGTAAATGTGAATGAACTCTTCTGATCAATGTAAAGTTAATAATAGCTTATATCATAAAGAAACAGGAAATGCTGCATTGTTGATCATTTCGTCTACCTACGTAAAATGATTGTGAATGAAACTTGTAACGCCTGTAACTTTCTCTCTCTCTCTCTCTCTTTCTCTACCTGCGTATTGCGATATAAAAAATACTACATTATGGGCGTTGACATTCCATGTGTATTAAGTTGTTTGAAATTACTGTTCTTCAAGAGGGAAACTAGTTTAGACGAGTTTAAAACAAAGCTATTTTTTGTGAACAATTGTCTTAATTTTGAAAGGGATATATTTAATTAATGTGTACATTAAAGTAATTATTTATTTATTAATTATTTTCCAAATTCCTCTTCTGTAAGTACAGTCATCATCGCTTACTTCTTGTCTTCTCAGGTGTGTAGATATCACCGCAACTCTATATAACTCTATACTTCGGTGTGTCGGATGATTATTATTTTACCTGCTGTGTCTCGATTAACTTAGTTAGAGATTCTTGATTGATCCTCGCAAATTAGTGTTTGCGAGCGGAATAGTAGGGTATATAGAGATAAGACAGCAGTCGCTCATTGATCGATATTTGCTAGACCGTGAAGCGATCAAAGCTTTTACTTTTTATTCGCAGTGTCATCGTCTTCACCTGAGAGTTCGTTCACAATACGCCATTCGTTCCGATTAAATGCACATACATTAAGTCGATCGTACGAAACTGCTGTCATAATAGAGCCATAATTGTCCGGAAGCAGAAGAGTAGGCGGAAGTCAATTTTACCGATTTTGTCACTCAGTGCTAATGTATGCAATCTGCAAATATCTACAGCTTATGTTGCTCAGCACATAGCTAAGCTATCTCGAATTGTTTGTTACGATATCTGACGTTTGATTGTGAATTTGATCGTTACAGCTGATGTGTTCGGTGGTGAAACTTCAGTGCTACGTGGCAAACAGTGTACATTTTTGCTATATTTTTCCCAGAGTTTCAATTACTGAGTACTACTTGTACTATAACGTTCTAAGCATGTGTATCGTCGTCAAGAATAAATGTTGTGTCTCTCTTATTTGTGATATATTTGTAAAAAAAATTATATAGCGAACGTCACAGTATTACGATAAGACGCAAGCAAGATATAAATGATTAAAATAATGGTGAAATAGTAAGATTAGTGAACCTAAGGTCATGGCCATTGTCAAGAATAACAACGGTGGATGCTCTCTGCGCTGGATTGATAATTCCGCTGGACAATTTATAGAGTTTCTTCAAGCAGCTGTTTATTATTTGATTGCATTGGCGATCTTATGGTGCATTCCCATGTGTTTCTACCATCGGTGAGAAAACGTTAGCAAGGATGTCTTCATCGTACTCTCAAAAAATTGGCTTTATTTGAAATATTGTTATCATTTTTTTTTCAAAATGTAAAAACGATCAAATTGATAGTAAAATAGATTGATTCGAATGAATCTTATTGTCTCATATTTTGGGCTTTACCCATATACGAGAAAAAAGGTAGATTAGGTTTAAAAGTAATTTTTGTAAAATAAGTACTTATAATTTATTATCCTGTAATTATTCCGTACCATTCTGCGTATAATTAACGTAAATTAAAAGATGTGTATAATAACACACAAAACTATTGAGAATAGATAGTAAATACAAAAGTGTATCATATTGCAGTGTTGTAGTAGAAGTTGATTTGATAGAGAGATGGACTCCATGCAACAAGACAATTGTTATTTTTTGTTTTACAGAATCTCTGAGACTGGCCAAGCAGTGGTGTTGACGCTAGTTGACACCGCAGCAGCGGAGTTGCAAAATATAGCCGAGCCAAAAATTGATCGCGATTTTTCTTCGAAGTCGTCTGTTACGAATTCGTCATTATTGAACGGCAATCAAGCGAGGCAGTCCGAACAGCTGAAAGAGACACAGCTGCCGATGACGCAGATGCCATCGCCACCGACCATTGACGAGACCACGGAGCAACCAAATGATACTGATCTTCTCAAAGATAACGAGGAAATACTCGTTCTAAAAAAGATCTCAGAAGAAACAGAATCCCAAAAGAGTCCGGAAGTTGTGATTGTCAAGGCAGAGAAGAACGCAGACGACTTGGAACTTAAAGTTGAGGAAGAAGTCGATCACATGGAATTGCCTACGAAAGTTACCGATGACACATTTACGGAATTGAACGATTCGGCAGCGAGAGCTCAATTGGTCGGTGGTAGCAGAGACGATACTGCGGCAGTTATTATAAATGGGTTCGTTACTTCAGGTCCTACTGATCCGCATGAAGATATACCATCTTTTAGTGAATGGGCGCAGAAGCGTTTAGAAGAGGCTGAGAAGAAAAAAAGTGAGTGTTGTTGTCAATTTTATTTATATTAAAAGTTCTAATTGAGATCTTGGAAGTTTAATTTATATTGTAGAAGAAAAATATAATAGCATTAAATTGAATATTATTTCATTAAAACGGAGATTTTTAAATTATTATTATATAATTTATATAATTGTTTTGTAGCTCATCCAAATGCCTCCGTACAGACTCCGGGTGGTCCAGGACGAGCTGTAAGTGGCATGAAGATCCGTTCCAAGAACTACGCTTCCCCCGACTGCGGAGCCAAAATCGTGGCGGCTAATCCTGAAGCAAGTAGCGCGAAAAATGTTTTAGTATCCACACGAGACGAGTACATGCTCAACGCTTGTACGTCGCGCATCTGGTTCGTCGTTGAACTCTGTGAAGCAATTCAAGCGAAGAAGATTGAGTTGGCGAATTTCGAGCTTTTTAGCTCATCGCCCAAAGACTTCTCCGTCTACGTAAGTGATCGCTTTCCGACCAAAGATTGGATTTCGGTCGGTCAGTTTACCGCCAAAGACGTAAAAGACATCCAGAGTTTCGCTTTACATCCTCACTTCTTCGGTAAATTTATTAAAGTAGAACTTCAATCGCACTACGGGTCGGAACATTTCTGTCCTGTTTCGTTGTTTCGCGCTTACGGTACCAGCGAGTTCGAAGTGCTGGAAACCGAGACGGAGAATCAGATTTTACAAGAAACGAATACGGATGAGCAGAACGACGATGACAGCGACGAAGAGGAGTTGTTGGACAGTGAAGACAGTGATCCACCAAGAAATCTCTTTGGCAGTGCGCGCGACGCTGTGCTAAGTATCGTGAAGAAGGCTGCAGAAGTGTTGGTGAAATCTAGCGATCTCACCGGTAACAATATCACGGAGATTCAGCAAAGTATCGATGAAGATAATATTTTGGATAGCTCGTACACGACCTGTATGACACCCAGATATACGATTTTCTGCGACAATTGCTCCGATCATAAGTTTGCCAGCGTTTTCCAATTGGTTAGTTGCAGAGATCGTCAATTGAACGATTTGCTCAAGATTGATCTGATGAACACTACGCTGAGACGTAGCAAATTATGCAGCCTTCACGGTATAGAAATCGAATCATTATGGGAGGGAAAAGAAAAAGAAATAAAACACGACGTCACAATGCATTTCAATCTGACGGAAGATCTTCGTGCAATTTTTTTAGCTGCAATTTTTAAACCCGAATACATCGTAGCGTTGTGCAACGTTCTGGCAACGAAGGAGCGCAAAGTGGTGATGAACATGAGTTACGAAATTTCTGGAAATAATTCCGAAGACACCATTAAAGAGGACGTTTTACTCAAAAAGACTACTGATCACAACGACGAGATGACTTCTTATCATCAAACGTCCACTATCTGTACTCCTGACTCGGATTCTCCCACTTGCAAATTGGCCGCTCCTTCTAAGAAAACTCGACAGAACATTAGTGAGGAATCTGAAAAAAACAATACGGCATTCATAGAGACTTACGTCACCACAGAAAGCTTGGCAGCACAGATAAAACCTACTAAGACGTTAAGTAAAGAGGATCTAAAAAAAGAAACCGTACAGAATTTGGAACCTAGTAAGGAGTCGACGGAGGAAACGGTACAGCAGGAAGTGCTGACGACTCTTCCGCCACAGCTACTTACTAATCCAACAGCGACTTTAAAGATCGTCGAGGAATTGCCAGTTCTAGGAACTAATGTCGAAATGACGACCCAAACTGTAAACACCGGTTCGTCATTAAATCTTGATCAACAAGATTCCCTTTTGACTAATACGGAGAGTGTTGAGATTGTCACGCAAGCACGAACAGACAAATCGGAAAATAATGAGCAAACTAGTAAACAAGCAAAGGATTTGAACGAGCAAGAAGTTCGGTTATCATCTCAAGATCATCTCACACTGGATACATTGTTTGACTTGAAAGATCTGGAGGGCGACACGGCTAATTTGCAAAATGGCATGTCTTCTAGCGCTTCGGCAATGACCCAACCCACTGCAACTACCGCGCCTCAGAAGGAGTCTGTTTTTCTCCGATTGTCCAACAGAATTAAAGTAAAAATAAAATATACATTTGTATTAGAATTAGTTTTTTAAAAAGAATATTTTAAAATAATAGTTACTAGAAAACTTATATTAGAAAAATGATCAAATTTTGTGTTCGAATACACGTTATAATAAATATTATATTATATAACATTACATTTTTTATTTATTTATTATATTTTTTCAGACGTTAGAGAGGAACATGTCACTCAGCGGACAGTATCTGGAGGAGTTGAGTCGTCGTTACAAAAAGCAAGTTGAAGAAATGCAGCGTTCGTTGGAACGTGCACTGACTGCAATGAACGAGGCGTCTCGAAAGGGTGAAGAGCGCGAAGCCAAGAGATTAGAGGAAATCACCGCTTTAAAAGAAGAAATCGCTGCACTTTCCAAATCAGTCGAAACTCTTCTTTATGATCGTGATAGTCGAATATCCACGATTGTCCAGCATACCTTGCTAATCTGCTTGGAAATTGTTGTTATTTTCTTTATTATCTTCTACTGTTGTAGAGGAGGAGAAGAAGAGGAAGAGGAAAAACTTCAAGTCGACACAAAAAAGAGTAATATGCGTCGGAAGAGTGCAGAGAGCTTCGGTTCTGAGGTTGCGATAAAGAAAACAAAGAAGCGACGACCTAGCGAGATTGCCTCTCACATTAATGGCACATATCGTGAGCTAATGATAGATGATCGATCTTACGAAACAAAAAAAGAGCGGAAGAAAAAGCGCAGAAAAGAAGCAATCGCAGCAATTAGAATAGCTAATACCGATGCTAAGCAACAAGTTCCTCAGAAATCTACATTGAACACATCAGAAACCTGCAAGAGGCCAGATTACGCGCTCGAGACCGTTATTATTGATCGTTTCGACAATCAAACAAAAACGGAAGAACGTTCCGCGGATAAAATCTCTGAAATAGAATATGCACAAAAAAATTCCGTACTTGATTGTCGAGGCGACGAAATGAATGAATCATATTTGTCACTGACGATCACGGATGAATTGATCGAAAGATCAGCTATGATTCCTCGACAACGAGAAATTGACACAACGAAGAATGGTTCATTCAAGACTGTTGGTATCCTCAAGAACACAAAATTGACCTCGCCATCTTTCATAAAAACTGCCCTGAGTACGAGAAATAAGAACAGGCTCGCTTCGTCTTCTACATCCGAGAAGTGGGAACGAGATTCGGAACATTCGAACAACAGATCTTTTCCATCCAGTCCTACGCGTTTGCAGACTGTTGGTGATAACACCAATGGAATCGCGGCCAATGGTTTGATTGAAGAAAGCGACGAATCGAGAAGTAGTAGCGCAACACCTACATTAGATAAAAAAGAAAAGAAGAGCACTGGTCTGAAGAAAATGGTAAGGAAATTTTTCTGATTGAAGTAGAGCTGTTACTATATTAAAGCAGGCTGAATTGAAGCTTCGATATTTGCTTCAAATAGATATAATACAAATTGCGAAGTACTTCTCGAATTATGCAAAGAAAATATGAAAACTAGAAGATAAGAATATAAAACAAGATTGAAAAGACTGGTGAGTATAACTAGATATAAACATTCGTATGCGTGATTAGGGGATTAAAAATGAAATGAAACTGGAGAAAACTCTACATATGTACACTTACGACATATTATGTAGTAATTTTTCACTTAGCAATGTTTATTCCACAATTATTATTTGTTTTTTGTCGCGGTAGATAAAGGAACACAGTACTTTCTTCCTTTTTTGTAATACTTGGTTAAATGTAATATATATATCATTTAGAGAAAAGAGAAAACACACAAGTTACATTAGGGTGGCTCTTATTTTCGACTTTCGAATTTTTTCGCGGCATTTCCGAGAATAATTCCAATTGTTAAAAAATAATCTATGAAAAAGTTCAGCCCGATCAGATAAGGGGAAGAAGAATCCCTGGATCGAGAAGCATTAAAAAAATTCAACTAAACTTTTTTATTGGAACCATTCTTGGTGGTAACGCGAAAAAATTTCAAAAAAAAATTTCCATCAGGAGTGAATACGAACCACCCTAATGTTACACAGTTGAAAAAGTCAAATTAGCTTACACAAATGTGCTATATTGAAACAGAAAATTATGTGACACCAACGTAAATGTTTTACTTACAAGTAAAAGACACAATTGGCAGCTGTCAACATAATTCAGCGCTTTGTACTTATTGTCTGTGTAATTGGTTTATTTTTCTAAACTTATTACATAAATAGATACACGTCATTGACAAATAATAATAACAAAGCGTCTACTAAGCTAAGTTTTGCTGAATTTGGTCAATATGTTATACGTAATTAATTTGGCTGAAGTGTCACTAAAATACGCAAAGAAATACGTAAAATACTGTAAAATTAACTAATGAGATGCATTTGTGTTGCCACAAACATGAGATCATCCCACCGTTCCGAAAAATATATATATAAAACGATTTAAAAACATAGATTAGCTTGTATATAGAGAACACTTGATTGTGCTCACGCGGATCCCATGGACGCAACGGCGATTATATCTAGCAAAGTGATTGAAACCTAGTAATCTTGATACCTAGTGATCTTGAAAGAACATATTTTTACTTGCTTAAATTACTTGAATTTATTTAACTTATATTACTCATCTCGTCAAAGAAAAAGAAAAACAGTGAGAAGGTGAGAATGTGAAAGATACAATCTTTATTGTTAGAACGTTAATAGAATAGTATTTTGTAGTTATATTCATTAGGCTATATCATCAAAGCATACTCTGCATCTCTGTGAATTAACTTTTATTTTCAGTGATGTACGTGAAATAGTATCAAAGATAGAAAATAGAAAAAAATTATTTGATCAGACATGTATGTATAAATATTCGACACTTTTGTGTCTAATTAAAGAAATCATATTGAAGAAATTGATTCACATATTAAATATTTTATGTATCAAAATTGAACGTCTCGTATGTACAAAAGAACAATTTCTCTTGAAAATGAGATTTGCTTCAAGCTTTAATATAAAGCAAAATATTGGCATTGTACTTCATAAGTGCGTTACAACTGAAGTAGAATAAACTTGCCGGTTGCTAGAGTTCCAAGTTTTTATCTTAGTTTTCTAGGAGATCAACGGATAAGAAAGAATTTGAGAAGTGCGTATCAAACCTTTTAGGCGTTTGTGTGCGTTCCCCATACATCTGCCATAGTATATTGTCTTACTTTTCTCCATATTTCTTTTCTGCCGTTTTTCTCGTCTTCCAACAATAATAAGTATATCAAATAATATTAATTGTATATTTTTGAAATAACCACAACAAATTATGCAAAAATACGTATATTCATTTTGTTTTTGTTCAGGGAAACAAACTTCTTATTTTATATAATTTGTATCACAGAAAAAATACTAAAAGTTTTATATAATTTTTAGTATATAGTAGTGCGATTATATATTATTAAAATTTAAATAGAAAGATCTGTACAGACTATAGACTTTCATAAGAATATAGGAAAAAAAAAACAGCACCAGAAATGAGATCTTATTTAGATCTTTAGAAATGCTCTTTGTATGATTGTGTGTGTGTTATACACGTATGATTTAATTAGTTAGTTAATAGTAATTGTTTTTAGAAAGATGTGGTGTATATATAGCACTAAACGTATATGAACTGTGTATACGCAGACGTTTCTTTGTCGATGTACTAATTTTATGAAACCTATGCCATGAAGAGAGATATTCCGAAGATTAACAACGATTGTGCCAGCATTTTTGTATTTGATAAAGAAATGTACTGTGATATCCCTATTTTAAAAGAGTTTGCGTAACGCAAGAAGACGAAAACAAAAAGAGAAAATACGAAAAAAATAAAAATTATATGAAGAGATATGTAGGAAGTAAAAACACAAGGAGATAGGAAACGTTTGAGTGAAAAAAATAATGAATTAAACAAATGACAAAGTTACTTTAAAGTAAGAAACATGTCCTATTACTTAATGTGCATTTGAAAATTATATATAGATAGTGAAATTGATGTGAAGTGTGTATATAACTGTGCTTGGAGGGTGTTCGAGCTGTTTTGCGAGCTTTTAGCGACTATATACATATAATCTCTAGGTTTAAATTATTGTTACACACACGTCGCGTTACCGAACGTTTAATCCGATGTATATTTATATTGCGATGTTGTTGAAAGAGAGAGAAAGTACTTTAATAATTATATATATACTTTCCGTTATACTGAATAGTAAATGTCATTGTATGAATCATTAGGTTTTAAGGTCTTTATAAAGCAATATGGATCACAATGAAAATACGAAGCTCGTTTCCACATGTGTTACTTTTGTTATATAGAGTATAATGTTATATAGATCATAATATTTATTCCTCTCTTTCGAATTTGATGTGCGATATAAATGTCTTACAGCTTTATATCAAATGTGTATACTTATGCTGAGTATTCGGAGTAAACCATTGCTGTGTTCCGATATTCACTAAAGTTAAGTTAAAGCCAGTACTAAAAATCTATACTTCACATGTGCTATAGATTTCCAGTACTGGCAGTGAATATCAGAACGCAGCCCATGTTTCGAAGGAAGTTTAGCGGAAAAACGAGCTACGTTATTTTCTCACAATTATCTTACGCTAGTCTCTATTATGAAATATATATATATATATATATATATATATATATATTTGTACAATTATTTAATTTCTTTTAAAATTTATGTATTAAATATGCAAACTTTTATTAATTTGTAGTTTGTATAAATGTATGATTCAATTTTTAGAAAAACTTAATATCGCAAGGATGTTTGAGCGTAGTTCTACATATATTATAAGTAGTTATATATAACAAAACACAACCACAGAGTTTTATCATAAAAATGTTAATCCAACATTTCGAAAAACTTTTATAATTTGTGTGTATATGTGTGTGTATCTTACGATGTTATAATTATTTCTATCACGTATAGTCATACAGTAATACAGTCGGTAGTGTAAATGTTTTGGCACATGAGGCTGCATCAGTAATATTTTAAATAATGAAACTGCATTATTTATTGATGCGGTTTCATGTGCTACGGCATTTGCGCCGCTGATTGTACATATGTATTGTGATATCAACTGTTTTCACACACATACATGTATATATACATATATTGCAAAATGAGCAGTTCCCTTGAAAATTTATGTGATAAATTAATGACAAAATACTGTATACAACACATATATGTGTATGTTTTAATGAAATGTTTAAATGGGATAGTTATTTCGGAATCTTTCCTTGGGTTTATTAAAGTATCGAATTTATATGATTGATTTTCGTAAAATACATTACACAGAGTAATTTGCAAATATAGTTTGTGGAGATTGCGCATTTTGCAATAGACACATTGAATAAATCATGAAAAACAAGACAAATGAGTGTAAGAACTATACAAAAACGGTTTTAATATAATGAAAACATTACATGATGCCCAATCAGAAGGGAAAGGAGTAACCATTATTATGAAATAAAAATTGAAACATTTACTTCAATTTATTAAACACGATGTACTATTCTACATTCATTTTCTTCAACTTCTTGATGTGTGGGGTTTTATTAATGAAGTTCTTGAAGTACCTCAAACTTTTTATTTTTTATTCCCAATTGTCCTCGAACTGTCTGTATGAGCAAAGTGTCTTATTTCAACAGACACTGACATTCCACAGTGAGTTCTTTACTAGCGACGTCTGATTTGCTCTCAATGAGTTAGAGAATGATTGAGAAGCTTGACATTGACAAATCTTATCGAGGGAGAAATACGATATAAGAAAAGTACGCAATGTGTATGTACAAAATAAATCAAGCTTTTAATTTTATTTAGTAAAATAAATTAAAATATGCATTTATGTTCACAAAATGATCACGATTCTATAGATAAACTCTTTAAAAGTGTGGAGGTATCAAAAGCTTCTTTGAAAGAAGATAATTTTCTCGCAGTTGCTTGCTTGTTCAAATCGATGAAAGCAAGTCTAATTTTGCTTCTCCATTCTTTAAGATCATATTTTTCTACGGCACACATAACAATTTCGTTTACTTCGTCTTGAATTGTGTAACAAGCAATCGACTGAAATACCGAAGCTAAATCATCTTTTGCTTTCTGTTTCAAACTCTTATCTCTGCTAACCAAATTCAAAATAAAAAGACCATTTTCGAGTAAACATGATGCGACTGCTTTTAATACTGACATTTCGAGAAATTGTTTAGGTGGACAACTCATTCCCACAGTAGTATCTTTACTATCAATATCGAAAAGTACCGCTTTATATTTTTTCTCATGTGCCATAGCGTCTTTAATAAACTGAATTCCATCAGCAATCTCGACTTTCATTCTATCATCAAGAATAAGATTAAAGTATTCGGTAGCTACTTTTAACATCGCATTGTCAATCTCAACTGCCGTAATTTTTAACTGCAAGAATAATTTTATGTTGCAAACTAGATAATATATTCAGTCTCGATACATAACGATCAATAATAAACATGATACTCATAAATAAATGGTACATGAAGAGATACTTACTTTAGGAAAACAATGATGTAAGAACATACACAAACCTCCACCTCCAAGTCCTATAATCGCGATTTCATCCTGCTTCTTTGTATCTATTGATGCATTCACGCCAGCACTCATATATATGTGATGTTCACAAGCTAAAAATCCAGGATCAGCAACTTTTTTTGTTTTACCACGTCGAGATATTGCTGTAATTATTATACCATTAATCAGTAATGTACGATCATTGTTACAATTATTGTAAAATTTCAAAATTTATGACAAATACATACCTTCCTTTAGTCTAGCTTCACTCTGAATAACATATGGATTGTTCAAAAACACAAGTCGTCTAAATTCATGATCGTCTTTCTTTACTTCTTCAACAATAAATGATCCACTAATTTCGCTCTTTCCTTCGTAACGAGTAATTCGAACCCCAACGTCGGGACCCAAAGACAAAAAGGGAATATCATTCTTGCCACACAAGCCAGCTGGCGCTAAATTACGAATGCAATCTCCTAATTCAGTTTTTACGGCATCCCAATTTTCAAACTTGTGTTCTCTGCGCAAAGTTACAATCGCGAGCCTATCTCGTTGCGCGCTCTTTAACACCTGCTGTCGTCCTTCTTTTGTACTGAACAACCAATCCATTTCTCTGTCAAGAATCACAAAAACTAAAGTTTTATGATACATGTATAATAACTCGACAAATTTTCTGTTTTAAAAACATCAGACTTACTTTCCTTGTGGAACTATAAAAGCTGCATATGTTTTAGATCCACACATGCGTGGTTGGTCGAGAACATAAACAGTATATCGTGGATGCTTATCACCTGGACGATGTAAATCCAGTGATATTTCTCCCACATCGGCGACGTTCCTTTTGTGAAGACTATTGCATACTAATGCTGATTGTTGTGCAGACAATATAGCAGACATCATATCCTCCGTAGAAGATAATCGTTCAGGTGGGCCATCAACTAAAGCTATTTCCAAAACCTATTGAGATTACAATCTACAAAAATAAGTTTGAACCTGCTCATTGAGCTAATAGAATGTCAAAAATTTTAATGTTTTTGATATGCAACATACAGTCTGTGGCAATTTTGTAAACTTTGTAGCAATGATCACAAATACTGGAACTGAACTGCCTTCTTCTATTCGCGTTTTTGATTCAGCTTCATGACATCGTGATATGCGGAACATGAAGTTTGAACTGGGAAAGTATGATAACAGCTTTTGTAGAATATGCTCTTGCAGTAGCGATATACAAATATATCTACCACCATTACGTAACACTCGTGTAATCTCCTAAAATTAAATTTGCTATTAGCAGAAATAATATTATACTCTCTCTTTAACAAATACTTTTATAATAATTAAATCTCACTTTAAAATATCTATCAATGGTAGATATCGTTGTCTCTTTGGTATCAGGCATTAAGGCATCCAAGGTGCCTTTGTCTAAAACTACACTAAACTTCTCATCAGGATATGTCATTTGTGTAGCATCCATGTATTCATACACCAGATCTGGCCTTGTATTGTTATTTATATCACGCATTTGTTTGATAACAATATGCGATATATCAATATTAATAATATTCCTGTAAAAAAGTAAATTTTAAAATATATTTAGAATTCTAACAAAACCTACATAATAAAATTTACAACTGTGTAATATAATTTATGAACACGTAATTATGGTCATATACATAAATAAATATTACATAAAAGAGAAATATATAATCAAGAGACATAGTGGCACAAGACCAATTATATACTCAAGCCACAGATTGTAAGATTTTGTTTTTTATTTACCTATAACCAACATCATATAAAGACATGCTTAGTGTAGAATTTCCACAGCCAACAATCAAAATGTCATCTTTTTTTTTTATATATTTTAAAAGTATTCCACATAATTCTGGAAATTCACCATACCTGCAGGAAACAAATAAATTTTGTCTCATTAAGAAACATATAATCAAGATTATATTTAAAACTTGTAACTAGCAAACTTTACCATTCAAATGCTTTTTTGCCACGTTTTTTGAAGAATGTATTCCAATATTCTGCCTGACTAAATTCTTCATGTGTTTTTGGTAGAAGATTCATTTTTTTTTTTATTGTTTTATATTTTATATTATTCTTTTTTGTATCATCAGTTTTACAGGAGCGAGGTTATTAAATTGTTTAACGTGCCACACAGTGTCAGTTCAAAACTAACCTCAATTGCATATTCGATTACTTGTTAAAGCTGGATACACATTAATGGTCAATTCCACATTTGTTCGTTATTTATTCGTTCAATATATCCAGCTGAAAACCTGTGTCATCGGAATTTAGCCAATCAAGACGAGTCAGCTTTGGATCTGCTTCGTCTTGATTGGCTAAATTTCGATCCGCGATCTGTAATGCGTAGTGTGACACGGGCTTAAGGTGCGCAGTAGCAACCAATGAACAATTGTTATTTTTGAATAAATACAGCAGAATCTCTACACTGATTGTGAGTTCAATGAGAGAAAAGAATCGGAGCGAACGAAAACTCGTTCGTTTCGCGCATATCTCTCCCAGTCATTGGCTGCCAGTGAGCTTTTCGCGCGCGCAACGCTATTCTCACTTTGTGTCCCGCTTTTTCTCTTCTCTCATTGAACTCGGTGTAGAGATCAACTTTTCGGGATCAAGATGTTCTCTTGTTTCAACTCTCCCCTGTTTCCCCTTATTCTGTAACACGAGTTGCGCGATACTGTAGTGCGCATACAAATTCCGATTATGAATGACAGTAACATAACCTCAACAGAAGGAAAGGAGCGATGAGAATGCACAGTGGTGGGGTAACGCGAAAGGAGAAGTTGACTTACCGAAACCAATTCCTTTTTCTTAAGAAAATAAGGTATGAATCAAGGTACGTGTGCTAAATAAAGGATTTTAGTTTAGTAATAAGAATAATGTATTATGGACATAGAAGTATTATTATGGACATTTATGGACAAATTTCTAAGAAGAAAAGATATATATTTTAATATGTAAAATATTTAAAATCCAGTGAATTATTTTCATTAGGAGTAATTTAATAATTTAATTTTTTACATATACTTTTTGTTACATAATAATACTCTTTACCACTTCAACTTGTACATATATATATATATATATATATATGTCAAACGATCATTTCGACGACACTAAAAACCTAACTATTTTATTGCATACATAGGAGTACATTGTGTCTCTGACGTATACATCACTTTTATTTTTTCAAAAAAATCTACTGATACGTATGTA